>CAUYQG010003890.1:0-16857 GCA_963574415.1 Tarsius wallacei
CCTAGACCCGCTGGGCTCTGGCGATCCTTCTGCCTCAGCCTTCCAAGTAGCTGAAACTACAGGCGCGTGCTACCACGCCTGGCTGATTTTTTGATTTATTGTTGAGATGAGGTCTCGCTTGCCCAGGTGGGTCTCGAACCCGCGGGCTCAGGCAATCCACTCACCTCAGCCTCCCAAAGGCGCGGGATTACAGGCTGAGCCACCGAGCCCGGCGATTAAAGATCTTTTTAAAAGTTTACATTACACTTAAAATTTTGCAAAAAAAATCTAAAAAGTTCTTTGTGAAGATTTTTGTCTCTTCTGTCTTAAAATAATGTGTTTTTTATTAGTTCACCATATGTGATAATAAATAAAAGTGATTTTTGTTAAAGCGATGATTTTGAATATATCACTTATTGTTTAAATGTAAGCATTCTCAAACCAGGTGAAGTGGGGACCAAAGGGAGACCCAAAGTTTACCTGTACAATGACCACTTAGCTATCTAATCTTGAATTGTACCCCACATCTTTAAAATTAAAAAAAAAAAAGAATTCATTTCCTTTTTTCGTATTGGTATAAACTTTCATTTAAGCATCAGATGGAGTTCAAAAGTAGACATTATCCTCCAATCACTAATTTTGCTTGAGTTAGTGAAAGTCTTATGTTTTGTACAAGCGTGAGAAGCAAGGAAACTTTGAGACATTGAAACTGCAACTTGGATTCAGATTCTGAGGAACAAGTCACATAGAGATGATTGCATAAAATTTATTGATTATTTTCAAGATAATTTTAATCTCTATTGCAACTTTTATAAGTGATTACCTGAAAGTTACAAAAACATCTGAGAGATCAGAAGAGAGACATTTTTGCCCTCCAAAGAGTATACTTTTGAAAGCAAGGTGGAGCTGAATTTCAGTTTGAGTAAACATGCATATATTCTTAACATGAGATATTTAGGGATATCTTGTTAACAAATTTGGCATAATTATATCTGAGTTGAGGAACAGCTTATATTTTAGTGGACTGGTTTATAAAATGGATTTTGAAATTGTCATGATCCAATGATGCAAACAAAAGGTAAGGAAAATTAGGCAAGTGTTGGGTGCTTTCCACATGCTATCTCATTTAATGCATCACTCTTCTATCTGATTTACACAGAACATTTAGACAACTTGTCCAGCATCATAGAACTGGCAAGTGGAAAGACCAGGATCAAAACTAGGATCTACCTGTCTTTCAAGTCAGTGATTTACTGATAAACCATATGGCTTTCCGGGAAGTAGAAGGATATTACTAACAGAGTTGGACAGAGGGAATTTTGAAACAAGTCATGCTCTAAGTTGCATGTAGATAGTGCCTTAGAAACTCTAGAATGGTTCTTCTGGAGGCAGAGGTCAGGGAATGATCACTGAAGAAAGTATTCCAGGGCTAAATGTCTTTTTCTCATGTTATTTCCTTATAATTCTTCAATGGAGCTTTACAAATTATTTTAAGTGAGCCATTTTAAGAAAATTTAAGACAGAAAGCTCAGGAAGATGAACTAGAAATGACAGCAAAAATTTGGCATAGTATTGGACTCATTTGTACTATAGAGTCAATTGTATTATATATATATATATATATATAACTTGTACTATAAAGTCATTTGTACTATAGTCAATTGAATTATATATATGCAATATATGTATGGTAGTTTTTGTAAATCTTTACATAATATTCCTGAATTTCTATAAATCTTTACATAATATGCCAGAAGAGTTTCTGGTCTTGTATTAGAATTTATATATTTAAAAAAGAAAAACTGCGTGATGCATACCTCATCTATTTGTAAATGTTGAAATCAGGAATATTTCTTTTGAAACATTGCACTGTGTTGAGTGTCCTTCTACACCCTCCTTACTATCCACATGACCTAGGGGAAAAGGGCATCTCTGTTAGTAATTCACCACTTCCCAAGTAGAATGCATTAAGAATGCCTAATATGACTTGTGTCACCTTTTAAATTCAACATGTTTTTTCAAAAAGAATGAGAAATTATCTTCTTGCCTTAGAAGATTTGGGAGTTGTTCTTTTAAAATCTCATGCTAGTTCATAGACTGTCTCTCAATCTATGCATTTGAAAAATATGTATATAGGCATATGCTTTGATGACTCTGTTGATATAGTCATATAGTGAGTGTTAGGAAGAGCAGCTCAAACATTTACATTTAAAAAGTAGGAAGGGTTGAAGACTTAACGATGATGTAACAGTAAATAGTGAAAAGAATAAAGAGTAAATTGTAACTCAATTAAATTATAATTTGATGAAATATGCACTTTAGTGAGCTCTGCCAGAGATAAATGTAGCCAGATCAATACGAGAGATGAAAAGCTGACCCTTTAGAATCTCGAACTTTATCTTTGTCTTAAAAATATTTCCATTCTGTCACAAGCAAGTCTCCTATAATTATGGGAAATACATTCCTGTATCTTATGTTCCAAGTTCAAATTTATGTAACTAAAGTCATCCTTCCTCAAAATCTGCTGTCATTTCAATTTAAACCCCTTTAATCTTGTCACCCATCACTTGGAAGTCCCAGGGACTCCACCCCCCTCAAATGCATCCTTTCTTTTTCTTCCTCTCTGACTCTTTCATTATGCATATGTCAACATGCTTCCAAAACAACCACTTAATTCAGTCAATTCAGTGAAAAAAGAAGTCAGTTGAGAGAGTTGCTAGGTTCCTGGTAGACAAAACATTCAGTTGATTGACTAGATGTTCTACTTATCAACTGTTTGTTTTGGCGTTATTTAGACATAGCCTTTGTCTCCTTGTTTTCTCCCTTTATTAAGTCTACACTAATTGCTTTTGCATTATCTTTTTTGGCATTCTTCTAGTGTCTTCCTTCCGCTTTGGCTCGTTTGTACTGTTCTATTTATAACTGCATTCTTCAATTGATCTCTATGATATGTGTTCTAAGTGGTTTAGCACAAAGTATATAGGCTATTTATCTTGATACTCAAAGTCTGTGCTCAAATAACTTGAATCAAAGTTTGAATTGGAATAAGATTAAAGACCATGTGTACTACAGCGTTTTTTATATCTGAGCCAGTTCTCTAATTTTTAGAACATACATATACGACATCACAGGAAAAAAAAGTCAATTATCACATATTCAGGTACTGATATCTTACATCTTTATAATTTCACTTTCATCCTTATTTCTCATAGATCCATGACCCAGCTATCATATCTATCTGACAAAACTTGGTGCCAATTAAACACATTTTTCTGCTTACTTTCTGAGTGTACACGAATAGCAGATCCTGGCTAATAGAAGGTACACAAGTCAGACTGGCTTCAGATTAAATCTTGAAGGGACTCTCAATAGTTCCAGAATATCACTACATTTTCCTACTAAATTTACTGTGCTATCCTTTCCTCCTCAAATCTTCAACCCTTCCCCTTTAACATTCTTATAATGGCCTCTGAAAAACATTCACAGAGAAAACCAACGTATTGCAATGAAAACAGTATCTCATGTTTCCATCACCAGTTCTGAAAACCTGCCTGCACCTTCGTCTACTTACCCAGTCCTCCACCCTCTTATTGAAGGGAAAGTGTCTCCACTCCCCAGGCCAACTCCCTCTGACCCTGAACCTCATTTCTTTCTGTTCAAAGGCATTTCTCTTGCAATTGTAGACCTCCCCCCTTTCACCTGCATCATCAATTTCTTTCTTTCTTCAGGATGAGCCCTCACATGTCTCAAATCATCCATCTTTAAAAAACAAAAACAAAACTCACTTCTTCATTTCACCCTCTCCTCCAGTTACTAAAACAGTTTTCTTCTCTCCTTAACAACAGTCCTCAAAAAGTGAAATTTTTCTTGCTCGCTTCACTGTCTTACCTTTAATTTCTCTGAAACACATTCCAAGGAGGAGTGGTTTTTTTCTTCTTGTTATTGTTGTTTCTTTCTTTCTTTTTTTTTTAAATTTTCTTCCCCAAAGATTTACTGAAGAAGAAACAAGTTAGTCAAAAACTTGCTGGGAAAAAGTAGTTATAATGGTTTTTTAAAAAATGTTTTAAAAACTAATGTAGCACAAGACTTTTTTATAAACTAGATTATAGTCTAAATTTTTTTTCTAATTTTTTTGAGGAGTGTCACTTCTTAGGAACTACAGTTTAATTCTTTTCCAAATCTATCTTGCACTGCTGAAGAACTGTAGAAAGGCATTTGAAAGCTGTTTCTTTAAGATATGGATTTCTTTTATATTCTTGAGAGTAACATATTGCTGCACTGAGTGTGTGCAATTTTCATCAAAATGATTATGAGGCTGGGAAGTTGATAATCTGTGCATCTATCAACTAACTGTCTTAATCAGAAGAGTCTAAGTGGCTGTCTACCATAAGGAATGAATACAGAATGGTTTCCCTCAGATTGCTAGAAAATTTGAAATAGGCAGAGAAATCCTGCTATCCTTGCCTTCCAGTAGCTTTCTGTAGGTGACCATCTCAATGTCAAGGGCCAGGCTATCATCGTAGTCCTAATATTCATGAAGACAGTAAGCCATTTTGTTCTTTCTAGTTCTAAATCTCATCGTGTGGAAGGTCAATAATGTCTCAGTAGTTGGCAGCTTCTGCAGCAAAGTACTCATCTAGATGATATATTTGATGCTGCAGCGACTTCTTAGTTCCTTCCAGTACTTGGCAGATGAGGGACTGAATCTGTCTCTGGTATGTTTTTGACTTCTGCTTTGCCTGGTGCAGCACATCACTGTCCAGGTTCAGCGAATAGCCTTGAGAGATCAACAGACTTGGACCTGAGCCATTCCTCAACCTTCTGAAGGTTCTCAAAAGCTGCACTCACGCTGATAACACATCACTCAGTGAAGCCATGAGATCAGGCTTGGAAACATACACATTTATCCTGCAGTGCCTGAATCTGGGCCTGAAACTCTGAGATTTCATTCTTGGGCAGTTTCTTCAAAAAGGGAAACTTCTTGCAAGGAGTCCACTTTATGTTCAAGGTCACGGAGCACCCAAGAAGAATTCGACATCCTGTCTGAAAGCACAAGAGGTTTGCAAAGGTGCCCTGGAACTCCTCTCTCTGAAGCATCTTCTCCTGCCACTTCCCCCCGTGTCCTCCGCTGGAATGTCGTGTTACGCCTTGTTGGGGAACTGATCTATCCCCTGGCACATCTACCACATCTCCACCAGGGCACGGCTTTCCCTGGTTCTTGAACTGCTCCAGTTTGATCAACAGCATCTTGTTCTTTTGTTCCAGGAAGTGTACCTTGTCCATACAGGTGAAGTTGTCATGCAGCTCCCACAGTTCTACCTTCTGGTTGGTGCAGGCTTTCTCCAAGCTGTTGATGGCGCATGTCAGGGTAGCACATGGCATGCACAAAGCCCAGGGACAAGGTCTAAAGGCCGAGACCAGTGCTGGGGCTCAGCACACTGGCGGACACAGTCACATGGCTTTGGCTGGGTCTGAGCCATCGTGAAGTGCCAGGGCCACAGAGAAACCTGAGGTAGGAAGACTAGGACTCATATCTGGTGGACATGGTTGCAGAGGGTGGCGGTGGACTGGGTGGTTGTGGGGCATTGACTGGCCAAGGGGTAAGAGGCAAGCAAGGGTGTGGTGGGTGTGGGCTAAGCATCACAACTGGTCTCTGGCGCCGAAATCCCAGAGCACTGGCAAGATATTTGTTCTCTCTACTCCCCTGAAATAGCTCTTAACAAGATGACAGATGACTTATATATTTCCAAAGCCATCCATTTTTTGCCACCTTCTTTCATTGCCCAGAAGCTCTTGAGAAGGCTGGCCACTGTTTCCTTTATAAACACATGGTTTTCTAGGCTTCTGATATGCCTGGTTTCCCTCCCTCCCTGCTGCTCTTGGGAAACATTTCCCTGGCTCTCCCTGTTCTGTCTACTGGGAGCTAGATGCTGAGGTTCTTCAGGAACTCTGGCATCTACCTTCTCTGCCTAGGTCATCTATTTTTTTCCTCTGCCGCCAAATAATACCGTATATATTGGGATATTTTATCTAGAATCTAGATATCTTCTTTGAGCCCTAGAGTCATCTATGCCATTGCCTCCCATCAATTTCTGTCTGAATGAGCAATAAACATCTCAAACTGGACGTGACCATAATAGAACTGACTATTGATTTTCCTTTAAGTCCATTCTCTCTCAAGCTCTCACCATCTCAGTAAATAAAGACTGCTTAGTCTGCAAGCCATCCTTGATTATTCTCCTTCTTGTGTATCTCTTCTCGATCTGTTTCTAAATTCAGTCATCACCACCTTGAAAATATATCCCGAAACCCAACCACTTCTCACCACCTCCACTGCTAGCATGATGATTTAATTTACCATTGTCGCTTATTTAGACTACTTTTTCCCCACCTACTTGTCTGTCTCTCTATTCCATTTCTATCTGTCTATAATCAATCCATCATTTATTAACTGGGAAGATTTTCCTACAACATGAAATAGATCATGTCTAAATTTCCACTTAAAATCCTTCATTGCTTGCCAAACTATATTCATAAGCCGATTGTATGCCATTTTTCTACTATTGTGGTGAAAAAGAGCTTGAATCTTCTTTAACCAAATATCAGTTAAATGCCCAAATTATCAATTTCCCATTTTTCCTCTAACTCTAAGGCAAAGAACCAATAGGCAGTCTCCAAACAATTGCTGAGGAATAGCAAATAAGTATATTAAAATGCTTGACAATAGCATCCAAAAAGCATACCATTTTGAGCATGGAGTTATGTTTGTTTGTTTTTTAACTTAAAGCCAATTTATACTCTAGGCCATTAATGATTGTCCTACTGTACAAATTTTTATTACCAAGGAGATTCTGAAGCTGGCTTTTATGGAAGAATCGAGTAATTGAAAAAACAAGTTCTGCTTTGAGTTTTTTTTTTCTTTTTTTTTCTTTTTCTTCTTCTTCTTCTTTTTTTTTTAGTTATCTTTAGCAAACAAGTGTCTCTTTAGTTGTGAAATTTCTTTACAGTGCCCAGGACTGGAGTTTTAAATGTGGCTGTTAGAGTGAGGTTTCTTAAAGCCATTACTCAGCTTTATTCAGCTAAACTTAATTTGCATACTTTAAATAAGCATCTATAAAAGATGCTTGTTATATTTGCTGCTACTTACTAAAGACCCCTGGTTTTGTTAGGGTATTACCAACATCTTCACTATCAAGTTCATTGCAGGAAGTCTCAATAACTTTTTTCTATTGCAAACATCAAAAATTTTAGTTTTTTTCCTCTTTTTTGTGTATTTTGTCCTTATTTCAAGATTATCCATCAAACTTTTTGTTTTTAATCATCCTTTGTGTTCTGCCCTAAATTTAGCTATAAAATTATTACCCCTTTAAAACATCACAACGCAGCCAACAGACACATGAAAAAGTGCTCAGTCTCACTAATCGCTAGAGAAATACAAATCAAAACCACATTGAGATACTACCTAACCCCAGTAAGAATGGCCATCATTAATAAAAGAAACAACAGATGCTGGTGAGGACACAGAGAAAAGGGAACGGTTCTACACTGCTGGTGGGAATGCAAACTAGTTCAACCTCTATGGAAAACCATGTGGCGATTCCTAAAGGAACTAGAAATTGACCTGCCATATGACCCAGTAATTCCCCTACTGAGAATATATCTGGATGAATTCAAATCATTCTATAAAAAAGATATCTGCACGTGCATGTTTATTGCAGCACTATCCACAGTAGTAAAAATATGGAATCAACCGTGCTACCCATCAAAACTGGACTGGATTAAAAAATGTGGTACATATACACGATGGAATATTACGCAGCCATAAAGGACAAACAGACAGACTTTGCAGCAACTTGGATGGATTTGAGTCTATCTTACTCAGTGATCTATCACAGAAACGAAGAAAAGAGGACCACATGTTCTCCCTCATAAGTAGACTCTGAACATTTACCATAATATTATAAGGAAGGAATTGGCAGGAGCAGGATACTGCTGGGGTGGGGAGGGGGATACAACATCAGTAAGGTACCTGACATCAAACCAGACAAAGTGGGGACAAAAGGGAGGCCCAAACTTTACCTGCATCATGTCCACTTGTGTAACTAATACTGAATTGTACCCCACATCTTTAAAATAAAATAATAAAAAAAACGTGACAACAATGACAACAACAAAAGATTTTTAAAAAAACTTTTGTATCATGAGGACACTTGCTTTTGTAGGAAGTCTATTCAGTGGTATCACATTTTTAACTGAAGAAGGAAATTAAGTTGATTGTCAGTTGTTTTCTAGATATTTAAAGTAATAGATAAAGACCCTGGTTCATAGGATGATACATTTCATTTGGCTTAAGACTATAGCTCTGACTCGTGGATAAAGCAGATGGCTTAACAGTGGCCATGTGGGCAAAGGACTTTGGCATAATCTGACATCACTGCACTCTCTTTATATCAACACGACTGTAGTTATAATAAAAGCGGGTGCCATTATAACACAAAAATGTCAAATAAGTATTTTCTAGTATGCTTTACATTTTTCATTTTTAAAGTTAAAATTTCTTTGAAACAATCACTACTTGAAGAAAGATAAACCTGAACACTATATTGTATCTTTATATATAAAAACAAGAATGGAAATGTCTATTCACATCCGAAGTTCTTCCAGGATGGTTTAGTTGAACGTCACTTTCTTAATTTTGCAAGTACCACCAGTGTTTTTAACCACACATCCCAATTAGTGGCACTTGGTGAAATCCTATCAGCACAGGGCATCACGGCTGCCAGAACAATATATTTTAGGTGCATTATTTCAAATTCAGCTTGCACTTTGCTACTGATGTTTACCTAAATCACATAGCACAAAAATACTATGCTCATGGAAATAATCTATTTTCGGTAAATGAAAAAAAAATTGCCAGTGTGACAATCCTCTAGGCAAAACCGTTAGTTATCCTGGATTTATTCTTTGGCCCTATGTGATATGTTTGTGATATAAAGGGAACATGAAAGGTCAAAATAGAATATTCACATTTCTGTGTGAACTTCCCAGTCAGAAAGTTACTCTTTTGATTAAGGAAGTCGAATATCACCCTCACCATTTCCACATCCTGGCAGGGCATAGAGAAGCAGGGCTGACATCTCTGGCCATCGAGAGAAGCACTGGTATTTTTTAACATTGAAAGGAGGAAGTTAGACTGCATGCAAATCAAGCGATAAAGCTGTACTTAAGATGAACTTTGAACAAGTTCATAAACAAGAGCTGAAGTTGAAGGCTCGATGTGCAGCAGTGACTGCCTTGCTACAATCTCATTGCCAAACCTTGGAAAAGAGAAATCCAGCTGGGACCAGAAGAAAGATTATGCCCGTAGCATTGTCAGTAAAAATTTTTCACTGGGTTTGTAGTGAAAAGGAATTTTAAACTTATGTCAGAATGCTACCATATCACCTTTAGGAATTGTTTTTTTATATTTTTGTCCCTAAGTAAATAACACAGTACAATGTATATTTTCCTGATTTTGTAAGTTGAATTTGGTAACTCTCAATGAGTCCTAAGTTCCCAAGTTGGACCACCATTATTTCCAGAATTCCAGGCAGAGTATGTTCTACCAAGCCATTTCAGTCACGTTTTCAGTATACAAGGTAGACTGACCCATATGAAAATTGGTCTAAAGCAGTATTTATCTCTGATCTTATGTTTATATAAAAATATGCATACATGCACACACAGCAACTCGTAACAAAGTAGGTTACCATCAGTTTGGGTCACCAATATAACCACCTTTGCCATTATTTTAGAAGTCTTGACCATATCTAATGCTAGGAATTTAAACTGGGAACAGAAGGGAGCAAGAAACTTGTACTGTGAATTTATTTGCATCTGCTAAAACACAGAACTGCCTTACCAAAGTAATCAAGGCAACAAATTGATAATAAGTAGACGAATTTCTAGGGCTCCTCCACACTTTCTTATTTTCTAATATCGCAATTATTAGAAACTATATGAAGTTTCAGGCCAGGTGTTGTGACTCATGTCTATAATACCAGTGCTTTGGGGTGTCTAAGGTGGGAGGATTGCTTTAGCCCAGGAGTTCAAGACCAGTCTGGGCAACATAGCAAGACCTTGCCTTTACAAAAAAATGAAAAAAAAATTAACTGAGTTTGGTGAAACACACCTGTAGTCCCAGCTGTGTGGGAGGCTGAGGTAAAAGAATCGCCTGAGCCCAAGAGGTCAAGGCTACGGTGAGCCATGATCATGCCATGGCATTCCAGCCTGGGCAACAGAATGATACTCTGACTCTAAATAAATAAATAAGTAAAACTGTATAAAATGTCAGTGTAGATCATCCAAAATTCTAATGCACTGAATCTTTGAAGAGGGTCTTTGGATAATACACAGGCTAAATGGAGTTCCTAAAACAGGCGCCTCTGGGATGAAAGTGGTGCCTGCATGCTGACTTCTGGAAACCACATTCATGGCAGCACTACTTTGCACACTGTATCCTTCTGAACTTTCCTAAGTTAGCAGCTACCTCATTGGAGAGTGGTGTATCTGTGAGGAGCAGAGATAATTCTTTCTAATGGAGGAGAGGTCAGATGCAGTGCAGTACACACCATTAACAATAAATAAACACCATTCTACTTTGGGATAAACTCTGCTACCATGTACTAAACATTATGAAAATGTCTTTCTTATAAACCTCATGTCAAGGTTGTTTTAAAGAAAGCAGCTTTCCTGCTGTAACAGTTCAGCTCTCAAGAAGGTGAAACCTTTACTTCCCCTCTCAAACAAATAAACAGTGAAGTGTAATGTGAGAGTTTGTGGCTAAGAATGTCTGTCAGTTGGTGGCAAAATTTACTTTAATAAAAAGTATCATTTAATTTCAAAATGCTTTCACTTGCTGCTTTATGAGAGTTCTTTTGAACTACAGCTGAGAAATGAAGGGAAAAAGAATCTTAGATTTCATCTTCCCCTGTGACACTGCTGTGGAAGGGCCCATGGCAACTCGGATGTATGGTAATGGGATTTTCATTCTGCACGATAAATCTTGCAAAATAAGGAGCTCAAAGACGGTCAAAGACTGTTTAAGCCAAAGATTGCCCTAATTTTTTTCTTACACGTGAAGCTTCTGAATATAGAATATTTGTTTTGTAATTGTTAAAGTATATGGTAAGAAACATCAAAAAGGCTGCTAACTAGAAAATTTTGAAGCGCCATAAAAACCACACTTAAGATATTTTCAAAGTTTCATTCCATTTATGTGTGATGCAAGTGAAATGCGATGTCCGTGGATCTATACATGAATTTTATCCCCACACTCTTGTGAAAATACTTTGAAATTATTTTAAATATTTAATTCAATCTTTGGGCTGGTAAATGAGAAAGGCATTGAGAAACACTTGAAGTTCTACATGAGACTTACAGATGGCTATAGTTTTTGAACTGGATGTAATTCATGATGAGTTAGAAACAAAGAATATTGGTGTTTATTTTACTGTCTTATCTTAGAGAAGTTTAGACTAGTAAAGCTTTTGTAATTCTAAAACGTCCTAGAGTATAACTGAACCGAATTTATGCACCACGTTTGACAGTCATAATCTTCCCATGAGGCTCCCCAGGTTGCTTGTTTAGTAATATCCCTTTTAGCCTAATCCACTCCTCACTCAACACCACTTCTACCCGCTGCCCTGCCCATCTCCACGGCAATCACCCAAACACATACCAAAGATCTCCTGGAAATAGCTGCTACAAAATATAGCTTGCTAACCATAGTAGCTAAATCATTATAAGTCTTGACGGTAAAGTTTAATTTATAGATACATTATGTTAGGTAATAATAAGGAACATTACATGTGAGAATGATAAAATTTCTGCCAAGATATCCATTGCTTACTGGTTGCATGCTATACATATACATAAAATTCACTGGCATTGGCCAGAAAAGCAAAATCAATGAGGGAATAAAAGAAGTGGAACATGGTGTTTACTGTTCTGGGGGCCTAACGTTTTTGATTACAAGACTATTCTATGCTCTAAGATCAATGTCTAATCCTAGAGCTTAATATGCTTGAGCTCTGTATTCCCCTCCTGACAATTATTGACATGCTGTCTGACTACAACCATTCTTCTGCTAAAAGCACCACTTTGATTTCCAGAGTCTGCTACTTCTCCTGACTTCTATGCAAAGATTTCTTAGTACACCTTCATTTTGGGGAAGGGAAAGATGAGGGTTAGAAATAAAAGCTTCTTGGGCTTTTTGAGGATTTCAGCACCCATCTGTACTCCTGCCTGGGTCAGTTTTCCTCTAATGCTCCACCCTCATTTCCTACTGGACTCCATACCCAATCCTATCCCATTCCCACTTCATTTGAGTTTGCATGGTGTGCGTTAAGTTTTATATGCCTTTAGTTTATTGTATAGCTCTGGCATTATGCAAATTTAGGTAATTTTAAAAATGTCTACCATAATTTATTTAGTCATAATTCATTCTGCAGCAATGACGATGAATTACCATTTGACCCCCCAAATTGGGGCTTTCTATTAACCTTGATATGTTCAGCTCTTCCTATCCTAATGCAAGTAACTGAATAAGAGAAATGTCATGGCATCATTTGGGTCCATTTGAAAACAAATATTAAGAAGAATATATTTGTGATAGATCAGAATTACATATCACATAATAACCACACTGCCAAAAGACAGTTACTCAAACACATTTGAACAAGTTTGGTTTCTTTTAGTGTTTTGATTTAAGCATTCAACTGTTGAGTATATCATTTTTATTAGATTCGCGAACTAGCGTGTCTAATCTATGATAATGGAAATAAGAAGATTTGCCCTTTTGGGGGATGGAGATTGAGTACAAGGAGCCAGGAGGAACTTTCTAGGGTGATGATCATGTTTATTATTTTGATTGGTTACACGGATGAACACATATGCTAAAACTTATTGACCTGTACCCATAAGATCTGTACATTTCATTCTGTAAATTTTACCCTGTTAAAATATAAAAAAACTATTTAAATAGCTGTAATATTAATTTGTCAAAGTATCAGTTGAGTATCTTCTTCCACAGTGCTATGTCTTTTTTCTTGGTTTAACCATTTTCAAAACACTAGAAAATGTTTTGCTTTTTATTTGGATTTGAAACAAAAATTTTATTGAATGTAATATTGTCTCACTATTTCCTTATTTTATTTAAAAGAACAAATTAATATAACTGCATATATTGCTTAAGAGATATTCCAGGTATAACTTTTTATTTTTCCAACTTTTTTGCTCTCCTGGCAGTGCCTTAAATTTATTTCATCCCTTTGACTGTGCCCCCACAGATAGAAAATGTGCTTTGTAAATTAGGCAACTATGTATTCACTCCTGAGTATGCACACTGTAGTCTCAACCAAATACTAGACCTACTGGGTAAGTAACTTGACATTTGTTCTAGGCTAAGATCTATTTAACCAAGACTTTCTGCAATTCTTTTGGAGAGACATCTGGTAAAATTACATTCTGAATAATTCTTAGTAAGCATGATTATGCCAGAGGTATGCATAAATTGCTACATATAGAGGACATTGTTTCAAAATCTACTTCATGGTGAAGACAAAGCAGCAATGACTTTAGATTTTACGATGATGACAATAATGATGCTGATAGTGGTGGTAGTGATAGTGCTAATTCTGGCCATTTGCTGTGCTGAGAAATTTTAAATATGTTTTTTGCATCAATCATCTGGACAGATAAGAGATATATACATTGTTATCATTATTGCAAAAAACCCCTAAATAATAGGTTAATTAATGGGGCTTGCTCTTATATAACCCTTTTAGTAGGGCTGCAGTTGGGATGTAAGTTCTCTAAAAATCTTCCTGAAAAATGGAACCATGTTCATAGAAAGTAAAATGCAGACATCGGGGAAGTCCTGCTTACCTCTCCTGCTAACTGCCTCCTGCAGTCTTTCTATCTGGTCAAAAGAAAGCAAACAGAAAAGCACCTGCCAAGAAATAGTGGGGTTAATTGCTGCAGAGAAAGGAGAATCATTAAGACTCTAGAAAGAGTTAAGAAAATTTGATTTGAAAAAAACAAGTGGTTTGGGGAGACTGTGCACCATTTTTTCCCTAGTTATTCGTGTACACTCAGTGGAACCTAGGTGTTTAGCACAGTGTCTGATACAGTGGAAGAAACATGAAGTACCTAATACAGTTTTACAAGACCTTGTAATCAAGTTGTACAGAGAAATCTGGATAATATTTACAAGTAATATACTTACAGGCAAATGTAATTATGGATTAGTATTACATAGAGCATAATTTTTCAAGAATACTGAGGAGGGAAATTTTTTTTTTTAATGGAGAATCCACAAAAGCTTAACTTTGAAGGAGAAGATACAAGAAGGTCAAGATTATGGTTACAAAGTAGTTGGAAATGGGAGAAGGGAACACGCAGTGGAGTGGAAGATATGAGATGACTATAGTACCTGTGTTCTTTGAAAACATTATGAGTCACCACTGGGTAGCAGTAACAGAAAACTTTCCTTTTCCTAAGATCTGGGAACGTGATTGTAGCTTTAATTCTGCTCAGGGGAATTAGCATGTGTTTGTAAAGCTTATTAGACGTGCATGTGTGGGGGGAAAACAAAATGAAACACTGTTGACAAGAGCTGTCTGTAAATGTCTGGGTTTGGACTGGCTCCATCGAGCTTGGTTTTGTACTTCTGGCATGTACATCTCAGGTCAGAAAGTGTTAGGAAAGGTTTAAGGCAATAGTTTTTAACAGGAAAACTACAAATACATTTTACAAATGAAACACGAGTGAACTACAAATACACTAGTACAGCACAAATTTTACATGAAAAAATGTAGGTAGCTTCCTTTTTAACTATTTGCATAGTATATTTAGAACACATGTAATATTTTCATATTTTAAAATGTTTAGTAGAACAGTAGAAAAAAAGGAAAATAACCATTACCCGCTGCATTGCTTTTCAAATGCAACCTCTGTAAGGTTTTCTTGAAATATTCTCCAGTCGTTTCTTCCCATGAGGAGAAAATTTAGAGGAATAAGATTAAAAAAAACATTTATTTTTGGAACCTGTATATTTGTCTGAATAGAGTAATCTATACACAAGGAAATCATAAAAACTATTTGAATTTTTTTATAATTCTACTATACAGAGTTAAGTAGATGTCTGTGTCTTTGTACACAGGAAAAAAGTGGAAAAATTCATACCAAACTATTAACAGCTATTATTCATAGAAAGAAGGAGTTAGGTGTAGAGAGAAAGAAAATATGTATATACACACCCAGACGCCTTTCTCTTATTAGAAGCAGCACATTCTACTTGTGAATGTAATTCAAAACCCGGCACCTGAGCCCTTGATTGTGAATTATATTCCAGACTTAACGGTTTAATAATGAGAATAAAAGTAATAACTAAATATTTTATAGTATCTAAACATTTAAAGATAATTTTTATTCAAATATCTTAACTAAGAGGTCGTTAAGGTACATAGAAAACATTCTTTAATAGAGTAATACTCATTTTCACATCACTGTCTTTCTGCATTGAATAATGAGCCTACACTAACATAGGCAAAATCATTAACTCGAAAACATTGAGTGCAAGGTGAGTTTGGGTTGGTAGGAATTTACAGTTCCAATTTAAACCTTTTAAAAATCATCAAACAGATGTATAACCTTACTAACAAATTACTTAAATCAATATTTTATGGGTGGTAAGTTTTTGTTTGCTTGCTTTTTTAGGTAAAGATATAATGAGGATAAAATTATTGTTAACCAGGGATGATTTTGTCTCTCAGAGGACATTGGTCATGTCCGGCAAAATTTTTGTTTGCCACACCTGAAGGGGGAAGCTACTGGCATCTAGTGGGTAGATGCCAGGGAAGCTGCAAACCATCTTACAATGCACATGACTACCCTACAACAAATAATTAATTGGTCATAAAGAATGATCTCCTCAAAGCTTAATTTTCAATTTAATTGCACTTTATCTTGATTTTAAATAGGTTTTCTTGTGCTTCCTTTTTTGTTTTGATTTACTTTTAGTTAGAGCTATTTTTAATTTTTCAGGCTTTTAAAAGCATATCAAAAATAGCAGTACCTGGAATATGGGCATGCATGTGACAAATGGGTGTGACACATCACCCACACTGTAATTCTGACAGTAAATTGGCACACCTATGGGATTGTGTATAGAGAGCTTTAGAATATTCATGCCTCTGGCTCAGATTTATCTAGTTTTTAATCTGAAAACTTTGTCACACCATACAGTCTATTGAGTATCCTGTTTCAACACAGGTTGGTTACTGTCAAGAAGTGAGGCACAGGTGTCATTTTGGTGCATCTGTTCTTGGCTTTTCTAGGATGAATTAATCATTCCCTGAATTCTATATCTCTCTCTTTGGGATTAATCCTCTTTTTTTGGTGATATGTATCTTCTAGCATCTTCTAGTATCCTTACAACAATTACTAATTGAATGGCAACATAACTATTCCTGCAAGCTTTTAGAATTTTTTCACTTGGTCCACTTTATAGTCTCTGGTCTGTATCCTTTGGGTCCCATCACTTCTTTGAAAACATTACAACCTTCATTTTCTCTGATATTCCTTTATGAAACTTTATTGTTTAGATATGAGGCTTCTTTTGTCAGGCCTCTTATGTTTAATCTTTGATGTCCCTATGGTTAACCTTCTTGCATTTTTTTATTCTACTTTCTGCAAAAGTTTCTTAATGCAATTCTTCTATGGAAATATTTATTTTTGTAAATGTCCTGAATTTTTAAAAAGCCATTCTTTATATATATATATATATATATATATATATATATATATATATATATATAGTGATATCTATATCAATAA
>CAUYQG010003894.1:0-26639 GCA_963574415.1 Tarsius wallacei
CGCTTGGCTAGTTTTTTGATTTATTGTAGAGACGAGGGTTCATCAAATTTCCCAGGCTGGTCTCAAACCTGTGGCTCAGGCAATCCTCTCACCTTGGCCTCCCAAAGTGCTGGGATTATAGGCATGAGCTACCATGCCCAGCCGGACCCACATTTCTATAGGAAAGAGGAAAAAAATAGGCCCCTGACTTCATAGAGGGGTCTGTCTGAGGATGCCCTTTCATTCTCTTAGCATTTTTTGTTGTGTGGTAAAAAATACATAACATAAAATTTACCATTTTTAGATGTTTAGTTCAGTGGCATTGCAACCGTCACCACCATCTATCTACAGGACTCTTCATCTTGAAATCTGAAACTCAGCTGGGCTCGGTGGCTCAACCTGTCATCCCAGCACTTTGGGAGGCTGAGGCGAGTGGATTGACTGAGCCCGCAGGTTTGAGATCAGCTTGGGCAACTTGGAGACCTTGTCTCCACAATAAATCCAAAATTAGCCGGGCATGGTAGTATACACCTGTAGTTCCGGCTACTTGGAAGATTGAGGTTGAAGGATCATTGGAGCCCAGCAGGTCAACTCTAGGGTGGCTGTGAGCGTACGGTGGCACTCTAACCTGGGTGACAGAGTGAGACTCGAACTCAAAAAAAAAAAAAATCTGAAACTCTGTACTCATTAAACACTCATCCTTACCTCCCCCAGGCCCTAGCAATCACCATTCTATTTTTTGTCTCTATGAATTTGGTGACCCTGGGTACCTCACTTAAGTGGAATCATATGATGTTTGTCCTTTTGTGTCTGGCTAAGTTCACCTAATGTCATATCTTCAAAGTTTGTCCATGTGTAGCACATGCCAGAATTTTCTTCCTTTAAAAAATTTTTTTTTGAGTTGGAGTCTCATTCTGTCGCCCAGGCTGGAGTGCAGTGGCACGCACACAACCACCACAGCCTTGACCTGCTGGGCTCAGGCAATCCTTCTGCCTCAGCCACAGGCATGTGCTACCACGCTAGGCTAATTTTTAAAAAAAATTTTTATTGTAGAGATGAGGTCTTGTCAAGTTGCCCAGGCTGTTCTCAAACCCCTGGGCTTAGGCAATCCCCTCACCTCAGCCTCCCAAAGTGCTGGGATTATAGGCTTGAGACACTGTGCCTGGCCTGTCCTTAATTCTTATAGGGGCTGTCTCATCAGCTATAGTCAGTGTCTTTCTGGGGCAATACATGAAGTCAGTTGTGGAATTTTCCACTTGTGGTGTCATGTCAGCACTCAAAAAGTTTTGACTTTTGGATTTCCGGATTAGTGATGTTCAACCTGTTTATCTGTCTTTTGCTAGACTTTTAGCATCTGGAGGGAAGAGACTATGTTTTTTCATTTCTTATATTATCAGCATCTATTAGTATCTAGTGCATACGGCAGGTGCTTCAAGAATAACTAACTGATACAGTGATCATAACCTGCTTGCTTCTATACAACAACCTACTGATGAGCCTAAGAATTTTGATATCTTAGTATCCAGAGTATATCTCCGAGACTTCCTCTTCAAACCAAAAGGAGAACATAAGAATTTTTAGCCAAGTCATACTGATTTCAGTTCTTAAAACCTGATCACTGAAGCAACAGAAGCCATCAAAAGTTTTTTATCAAAGGAATAATATCACCATGTCTATGTTTTTGTTACCTATCTAACAGCAGCAGGAGGGATTAATTCCTAGAATTAAAGTCAGGGTGATCAGCTAAGAAGTTATTGGAGAAGTTTAAGTGGATGTTTTGGTAAAATTCATTGTACTGTTTGTGACTATTAAAGAAGACAAAGGAATTAAGGATAACTTCAAGGTTTCTGGCTTGAGCAATGAAATAAATGGGGATAGCAAACAAAAGAAAAATAGGTATTAAAAAGTAATGCAGGAGTATTGATATTACATTGATAATGAGGCTGGCAGTGGTGGCTCACACCTGTAATTCCAGCACTTTGGGAGGCCAAGGCGGAAGATCACTTGAGTCAGGAGTTTGAGACCAACCTAGGAAACATAGTGAGACATCACCTCTACCAAAAAAAAAAAAAAAAAAAAAAGAAAATTAAGAAAATTAGCCGGGTGTGGTAGTGTGCGCCTGTAGACCCAGCTACTCTGGAAGCTGAGGTGGAAGGATTGCCTGAGCCCAGGAGGTCAAGACTGTGATGAGCCATGATTGTGCCACTGCCCTCCAGCCTGGGTGGCAGAGTGGGATCCTGACTCAAACAAACAAAATTGATAATGATCTGCAGTTGGCTATTCTGCAATAGATATATGTAATAGGTGGCTGGAATTAGAAGAGGGGCTGAGGTTGGAGACAAAGGCTTGGAAATAATGAGCATGTAAATAATAGCTGAAGCCACAAAAATGGATTGTTACCATCCAGGGTAAATGTACAAAACATAAATATATAACAACCATAACACTGGTGGAACTCTGGGGTACACTTAATTTCAAGGGATTAAAAAGTGATGGGGTACATGAACAGATGAATGAACCAATGAGACAGAAAAGAATTGATTGGAAGGGGAGAAATGTGTAAATTCGGACTATTCTTTTAAGAAGTATAGCAGTAAAAAGAGAAAGGTAAGGCAATAGTTTAAGAAGAGTCAAAGCTGATGTAAAGGAATTTTAGGATAGAAAAGACTGAAACAGTAGATGACAAAGTAAAAGGAACCACCACAGGAGGAAGGACTGAAACTCTAGAGGAGGTTACATAACTTATAGAAAACAAAATGCACGTCCTAGAAGAGGAAGGACAAGAATTAAGGGACTTAGATAAAGATTTTAGCCTTGGAATTGAGTAGCTGAATCTCTTCCTTCCAACAGCAGGGAAGGGTGTGAGAGCAGTAGCAACATATTTAGAGGAAGCAGGGAGGGACACTGAGGGAGTATGCATCTGATGGCCTTAATTTCTCCATGAAGGCAGAAAAGGCTAAGTCTCTAATAGAAAATGGGAAGTAGGTGACACAGCAAGTGTGCTAGAGGTACTGATTAGCCCCTTGGGGGAAGAAGGGTTGTTAAAAGAACATGGTAAGACATTAGGCAAAGAACTGTCAAGCTATACTGTGAGCCCAGCTGAGGATGGAACTCTTAACACTGGTACCAAGCAGAAGAAAACTATCCAAGTCCTTTCAAGAATGTGTGGCAGCACAGAAGGAGGGACATGCAGTATATATTCCGAGTTCCAAAGGGCAAATGAATTGCAGAGGACAACTAAGAGGAAGAGGGAAATAATGTGAGGTACTGTGATAGTTGGAATAACCACAAAGGAGGAGAAGGGAATTAATGGGGGGAAAAAAGTCAGGAGTTGGCTGAAAGACTGGAAGAACTGAGAAGAGTCCAAGGATTAAAGGCTGAGGAGCAGGTTTTACAAGAATGGGGAGGAGATTTTAGTGAGAATAAAGTGACAGATGATCTTTTCTACATCAATTTCCAATTTTATCTTGATCTTCTCCAATATAAACAAAAAAACTAAAAATCATAAAGAAAAACAAACATATGGACTTTGCGGCAACTGGGATGGATTTGGAGTCGATCATACTCAGTGATCTATCACAGAAACAAAGAACAGTGTACCATATGTTCTCACTCATAAGTGGACCTTGAACAATTATAATACTATAAGAAAGGGATTGGCAGTAGCGGGAAACTATCAGGGGAGGGGGGTGGGATTGGCAGTTGAGGGAAACTGCTAGGGGAGGGAGGGGCATAACTCATCAACAAGGGTACCTGCATAATCAACATTTGAATACCTAACCCTGAATTGTATCCACATCGTTATAATAAAAAATGAAAAAACTAAAAACCTACATGGGTAGTGGGCTTCTATAATAGATTCCCAAACTGATCTTATTTTTTAACTTTTAACCATTCCACCATTTTTGGATATTTCCATGTATCCAAAATATAATACTGCCAAACACTTTTTTTTTTTTTTTTTTGAGTTGGAGTCTCACTCTCGTCGCCGAGGCTGAAGTGCAGTGGCGTGCTCATGGCCACCGCAGCCTCAACCTGCTGGGCTTAGGGGATCCTTCTGCCTCAGCCTTCCAAGTAGCTGAAACTACAGACGCACGCCACCATGCCCAGCTAGTTTTTGTGATTTATTGTAGAGATACGGTCTCACCAAGTTGCCCAGGCTGGTCTCAAATCCCTGGGCTCAGGCAATCCTCTCGCCTTGGCCTCCCAAAGTATTGGGATTACAGGCTGAACCACGTCTGGCCGGCAAACAATTTTATACTTATGTTCAAATTTTACTATTTCCTTAGAAGTGATTTCTATAAGTGAAATTACTGAATTAAAATATATGAACAATGCTCTTGAATTATATTATCAAGAGAAGACATTATTTTAGACAGCCAGACTTTACAATGTATAAATATAAACTGGTAAATAAAAACATATTATACACATTGTTTTGTAATATGCTCCTTTTAAAATTAATATTTTAAATCATTGTTAATATATTTACATCTACCTTAGCTTTTTAGTGACTGCATAGTAATCCATTTGTGACATTGTCACTTATTTAGCCAACTGCTTTCTAGTAAACATTTAGGTTATTTCTACCTTTTGCTATATAGATAATGCTATAATGAACATTTTGGTAATACATCTTTGCAAAACTGCCTGATATTTCCTTGTGAAAAAAAAATTTATAAAAGTAAAACTGCTGGGTTAAAGATTATATATATTTTTTAAGGCATACTTCATACATACTTCAGATTGTCCTCCAAAAAACTTACACTAAGATAGTTCAATCAATGAATATCATTTCTGTTTATAATCTTTGCCAATCTGAAAGGAGAAAAGGGACTTATTTTTATATTTACATTATAAAAACCATATCAATATTTTCATGTGTATATTGGCAATTTACATTCAAGTGTGAGTCTGTGAAGAACTTATCATAGTCTTTGTTCTTTTTTTTTAAAAATGGATGCTCATCACAATCCTGAAAGACAGAATCCTGGATGCCATAATCCCAGGGGTTGAAATCCCAAAAGATCAATAATCCCTAAAAAGTCTAAAATTCCCAAACCACAATCCTGAAAGATTAAAAGTTTGAATGCCGAAATTCTGAAAGCTGAATTCTAGGGAAGAGACTGATGCGTTTTCTTTTCTTTTTTTTTTTTTTTTTTTGAGTTGGAGTCTCAGTCCGTCGCCCAGACTGGAGTGCAGTGGCACGCTCCCAGCCACCAAAGCCTCGACCTGCTGGGCTCCGGCGATCCTTCCCCCTCAGCCTTCTGAGTAGCTGGAACTACAGGCGCTTGCTACCACGCCCAGCTATTTTTTATTTACTGTAGAGATGAGGTCTCGCCAAGTTGCCCAGGCGGGTCTCGAACCCGTGGGTTCAGGCAATCCACTCACCTCAGCTGCCCAAAGCGCAAGATTGCAGGCTGAGCTACCGAGCCTGGCTGACTGGTGCGTTTTCAGTTGTACACAGGAGAGATGCATCATAGAAGTGCATTGTGGTAGGTGGAACTATTGCCGTGTTATTGTCTTTATTTGTAAAGTAAGTACAGTTTAGAAGAGATGCATATGGGTGCCAAGCTGACAAGGGGTGGATTTATGGATTTAATTTTAGTTGTCAACTTGTCTGGATTAAGGAATACCTAGAAACCTAGTAGAGCATTATTTTGGGTATGTCTTTGAGGGTGTTTCCAGAGGAGATTAGTATGGAGTCCGAGTGAACTAGGTGGAGAAGATCTGCCCTCAGTGTTGGCAGGTACCATCTAATCAGCTGGAGGCCCAAAGAGAATAACTACAGAAGGTAAACTGGTCTGAGAGCTGGGACAGACTTTTTGCTTGCTGCCTTGGACATCAGACTCTAGGCTTGCCTGCCTTTGAACTTCAGCACTTACATCAGTGGCCACCCTACCCCAGTCTTTGAGTTCTGAGGCTTTCGGCCTTGGACTGAAAGGAAGTCCACTGGCTTCCCTAGTTCTGAGGTCTGACTGAGTCACGCTACTGGAATCCCATGTTTTCCAGCTTGCAGACAGCCTGTGGGACCTCACAGTTACCATAAGTACATGAGCCAATTCTCCTAATATATCCCCTCTTGTATTTCTACATATGTTATTGGTTCTGACTTTCTGGAGAAGCCTGACTAGTAAATAATAATAATACTGGGTAAACCCAATACCATTCCTTTTTACTGCATCCCTTACAACACAATGGAAGAGATCTATGAAACTGTTCCCTTTGCAAAAAGGCTGTGATGAATTTAAGCATACAAGGTTACCTAATGGTGAAACATAAAAGTTAATTATTATTGGTACTTTGTAAGCAGAAAATTTAATTGCAACAGCTGAGTAATAACCAGACTTTCAAATGAATAGTATATGCTTACAAAATCTGTAGACCAAATACAAGTACAGTAAGTGTTTCAAAGATTATAGAAGTAAAAACATAGGTGAAAAATACAAGAAATCTCTCCTGCCAAATTATTCATTGTGTGCAACTTCTGTCCCTTCATGCATAGCACCAGTTTACTATGCTATGTATTTCATCTTTGCGTCATTTCTAATACTGGAGGTATGAATTGTGTAAAAACTTTTATTAGAGTCTTAATTTTTTTGCATTTTTTGCAAATGTGACTATGAAAGTACATTATCACAACGTTGACTTTGTGTGTAAGCATTGTGCATGTACATAAAAATACTAAAACTTTCTCAATAAACGAAGAGATGTCCTTTTTTACATCTGCATTTGTGAAAAAATTTCTCAAGATTTTGGCATATGAGGTGGTAACCCAATGAAGTTTTTGACCCATCTTGTCAAAAGACTTAGATTGTCATTATTTTATTTCAGATGATGGCAGTTATAAAGCTGGGTGCACACAATTACCAACCACAGTGATAAACACTTACACATTTCACATTTTAACCTATTTTTTATGAATATGATTCAGCTGTTTGTAACTGTTATTATTTGTGTGACCACTGTTAGTAAACCTGTCATACTTGCAAAAATACTGTCTAAGCCGGGCTCGGTGGCTCAGCCTGTAATCCCACGCCTTGGGAGGCTGAGGTGAGTGGATTGCCTGAGCCCGCAGGCTCGAGACCCGCCTGGTCAACTTGATGAGACTTCATCTCTACAATAAATCAAAAAATTAGCCAGGCGTGGTAGCTCGTGCCTGTAGTTCCAGCTACTTGGAAGGCTGAGGAGGAAGGATCGCCGGAGCCCAGCAGGTTGAGGCTGCGGTGGCTGGGAGCGTGCCACTGCACTCCAGTCTGGGCGACAGAGTGAGACTCTAACTCAAAAAAAAACCCAAAAAACAAAACTGTCTATTTTACTGTGTAAATAAAGTGATCTATGAAGTGTCCTGTCATGTTTAAAAATTTTTTTAAATTTATTTTTAATTGACACATAATAATTGTACATATTAGGGATTTTTATGTTTCTCAAGTAAATTCTCTTTTAAACATGTACACAAATCTCTTCTAAATAATTTTTTTAAATTTCCAGAATTATATTTTCAGGATTTTGATCTTTGGGATTGTGATTTTTGAGATTTTAGACTTCATGGATTTTGACCTTTTGGGATTTCAACATTTGGACTGCGTCTTTTGGAATGATGGCCCAACCCCTTTTTAAATAGGAGATTCAGTTTTGTGTATATTTGTGAGATCTAGTTATATATTAAAAATTTTTAATAATTTTGGTTGAATGGACACTAGAGCTATTTTTCTCTGAGTCTGCCTTTTCATGTTGTTTGTGTTTATTGATATATTAAGGCTTATAATGTGTTCAGATTTATCAATCTTTTCCTTTGGCAGAAGCAGAGAGGAAACCAGGATTCCTTGAGAAGAAGCAGTCCTTCGTTTTCCAAGGCTGTTTTGTGCTGTATCTACTTACTTGCTTAAATTGAAAGCATGGTAAGAATCAAGACTACTATTTCTTTTTTTCTGAGTTGGAGTCTCACTCTGTAACCCAGGCTGGAGTGTAGTGGCCCGCTCACAGCCACCGCAGCCTTGACCTGCTGGGCTCAGGTGATCCTTCCGCCTCAAGCCTTCCAAATAGCTAGAACTACAGGTGTGCACCACCACACCCGGCTAATTTTTTATTTATTGTAGAGACAAGGTCTTGGCAAGTTGCCCAGGCTGGTCTCGAACCCATGGGTTCAGGCAATCCTCTTGTGTTGACCTCCCAAAGTGCTGGGATTAAAGGCATGAGCCACCACACCCGGCCAAAGATGACTATTTCCAAAAGAAAGATTAACTCAGACTATGAGAACATGTAAGGGATTATAAAATGGCTTTTATTTTAATATTATTTTGATATTATTTACCTTGCTAAGAAAGTCTGTAAAAAATCATAAGAGAACTTTGTTTTTTTTTCTTTTTTTGAATCTCACTCTGTCGCCCAGGCTAGAGTGCAGTGGCATGCTCATAGCCACCGAAGCCTCAGCCCGCTGGGCTCAGGCGATCTTTCTACCTCAGTCTTCCAAGTACCTGGAACTACAGGCGTATGCCACCATGCCCAGGTAATTTTTTGATTTATTACAGAGATGAGGTCATGCCATGTTGTCCAGGCTGGTCTTGAATCCCTGGACTCAGGCAATCCTCTTGCCTCCGCCTCCCAAAGTGCTGGGATTATAGGAGTAAACTACCGCTCCCAGCAAGATAACTTTTTATCCTATTAAATAATTTCATTAAAGAATGAAAATGAAAAAGCTAACATTCATGTGCCCTTGAAAATTTGGAAAAGGTCAAATTACTAAGAGGAATACATGAAAAAGATCTAGACAATCTTCAGAGTTCCAGAGAAGCAGGTCTAGTAGCATCCTATAAAGGAAGTGTAGACTATTAAACAAACTTAACGTAAGGAAGATAATACTTACTATTCCAGAACTAAGATCATTTCTGTTGGAGTCTCATAAACTTCATGTAAATTAATGACCCAAGGACTATCCTGTGCTAGTTCAAGTACAGCAATCTCATGAATTATTTCCATTCGACAGTCTTGGCCTTTTCTTCTTTTTCTCATGAACTTTGCTGCAAATTCTTTCCCAGAATCTTTCTTTATACATTTTCTCACCACTGCAAATTTCCCCCTGGAATTAAGCAAAAACATTCACTGTTGAAGTTGACAACTTTTCAGAGATTATAAATTACAACAACAAAATTTCCAAATACCCATTGGTAAATATTCAATTTTAGTGCATATTTAATCACAAAACTAGCAATATCACTTATAAATTTATATAGGCTATATCTATAGATTAACCAATAAAATATTATTTCCAATCCTGCAAAATCAATATTTTGAAATAGGGAATAACCAAATATTAAAGTCCATAGTTTTGCAATTACACATAACTTAGTTAATATTTTACACATTTGTACATAAAATGATTTAAATTTTTTAAAAAACCATTTGGATTTTTTAATAGAAATTAGTCACCAGAACTCTTAATATGATGAATTTATTTATTTGCTTGTAGCTTGTTTATTTTTTTCTTATTTTTAAGATGTGGGTTATAATTTAGGGTTAGGTACATATGTGGTCATCATACAGGTGAATGTTGGGCTTCCCTTTGGTCCCCACTTTGCCTGGTTTGAGATCAGGTACCCTTATTGATGTTACGTGCCCCCTCCACTGGCAGTGTCCCACTACTGCCAATCCCTTTCTTAGAGTATTATGAGAAATATTCAGGGTCCACTTTTATGTGAGTACATGTGGTACCCAGATTTTTGTTTCTGTGATAGAGCACTGAGTATTATAGACTCTAAATCCACCCAAGTTGCTGTAAAGTTCATAATTTTGTTTTTATTTATGGCTGTGTAATAGTTCATTGTGTGTATGTACCACATTTTCTTTATCCAGTTGACTTTTGATGGTCAACATGGTTGGTTCCATGTTTTTGCTATTGTGAATAAGGTTGCAATACACATGCATATGCAGGCATCTTTTTCATAGAATGATTTGAGTTCCTCTGGTTATATTCCCAGGAGGGAGATTGCTGGGTCATATGGAAGGTTGATTTTTTAGGAATCACTACACTGTTTTCCACAGAGGTTGTACTAATTTACACTCCCACCAACAATGTAGAAGCATAATATGATGAATTTCATTGTTACTAATTGACTCTAAAGAATACTAGCACCTTCTAAAATTATAAAAGTTAAGAATCTCATTCATATATCATTCTAACTATAGCATCAGTCGGAAATGTTAGATTTTCCTATAAAGATAGATACAACTATCTTGATATACTATATTACAATTTGAGATTAAACCATTAAGTAGATCAAACTGGGGAATCAGTATAGCATACTGATTAAGGGTGTGATTTCTGGAATTAGACCTATGTGGGCTTGAATCCCACAAGTAGCACTTGTGACACTAACCTTAGGTGATTTATTTAACCTCTTTAAGTCTCATTTTTCTTTTCTTTTTTTTTTAAAGACATGACTTCACTATGTTGTTCAGGCTGGTCTTGAACTCCTGGCCCGAAGTGATCCTCCTGCCTCAGCCTCCTGAGTAGCTGGAATTACAGGCACAAACCACCACACCCTAAATCTTATTTTTCTTATCTGTATAATGGGACACAAATGGCATCTACATCACAGAGTTGTGAGAATTAAAGCACATAATACGCGTTGATTGCTTAGCATAGTACTTGCTACATAGTAAGTACTCAATAAAACATTACTAAATACACAAATCATAAAGTTGTGATAATATCCATAAATATCCACTGAATTCTTAGGTTGAAAGGCAACATAGAAATCACATAGTTTTTCACCTAATATCAAATGCCAATGTCTTATTTCGACTATGAGTTATAATCTCTTTTACTACTGGGCACATATTATTATCATTATTATTTTGGGGGGGCACATTATTTTAAGCAGGTTTTCATTACAAGTTTAAGCCTGATTTCAACTGAAGGGCTATAGTCTGGGTCCTTCACTGAGCAGTACAGAACAGACCTCACTCCTTCCACATGACAGCCTATCAGATATTGAACACAGTGAACACCATCAGGGTTATATCTTGCCAAGATCAACAAATATAACCTACTATGCTTGTTTAAAAAAAAAAAGGTTGACATGTTTTTCATATTTCACATTAGACTGATGAACTACCTAGATTTTTTTCCCCTTGAATTTGTCAAGTCAGTATCCTTACATTATATTTTAAAAATGTTTTCTAAAAAATTAAATGTCAGACTTCAATTTGCTCTGTTAAATTCTAACTTCTAGCCGGGCTTGTGGCTCAGCCTGTAATCCCGCACTTTGGGAGGCTGAGGTGAGTGGATTGCCTGAGCCCATGGGTTCAAGACCCGCCCGGGCAACTTGGCGAGACCTTATCTCTACAATAAAAATCAAAAAATTAGCTGGGCATGGTAGTGCGCGCCTGTAGTTCCAGCTACTTGGAAGGCTGAGGTGGAAGGATTGTCAGAGCCCAGCAGGTTGAGGCTGCGGTGGCTGGAAGTGGCCACTGCACTCCAGTCTGAGCGACAGAGTAAGACTCCAACTCAAAAAAAAAAAAAAAAAAAAAAAATCGAACTTCTAGGTTTTGGTCTAGCACTCTAGACTACTGACATAACTGTGTACTAATTCTTCCTTCCTGGCTATTGTTAACTAGAAATATAACTTTCATGTCCTGTATATGTTATCATTAGGAACAAAAATGTGAAATGACAATCCTTAGGCATAGCCTTATAGCTATTCCATTTGGTAGCAATCTACCTAACAGCACCCTTATTTAGATCAAAGTTCTTTTGTTCATGGAAACATGAAAGACACAGATGCTGAAGAGATTAACTATAAACAGTTTCATATTTTATTTTATCCACAAAATTATTAGGCTAACATTTCCATCAAATTTAATAGGTTCTCAATCACCTTGGATTCTTTTAAGAAAGAAAATCACTAATAATTTGATTTTCTTCGTACCTATATGTCAGAAGTTTCAAGAAAGAAAAATATTGATTTGTAAAAAACTGACCTGAAATGAAGCCTCAGCATATAATTAGCAGCAAACATATTCCTGGTAAATTAGAAACGACTCAGGCTAGGTGAGTGGCTCACACCTGTAATCTTGGAGGCTGAGGTGGGAGAATTACTTGAACTCAGGAGTGTAAGACCAGCCTGTGTAACATAGTGAGACCTCTTCTCTACAAAAAATTAAAAAATCAGCCAGGCATGATGACATACACCTTTAGTCCCAGCTACTCGGGAGGGAGGCTAAGGTGGAAGGATCACCTGAGCCCAGAAGGCTGAGGTTGTGGTGAGCATTGATAAGGCCACTGCATTCCAGTGTGGGCGACAGAGGAAGAATCTGACTCAAAAAAAAAAAAAAAAGAAAAAGAAAAAAAAAAAAAAAGAAGTGATGCAGTCTAATGACTCTCAAACACATATAAAACACACAAATATAAATGTTTATTGTTGCCAGACATAATATTCAAAGCAATACAGCAGTACTGTGCAGTAAGTAAAGTACTACCTATTATCTAGCCTGAAGTATAATTTTTTTTTAAAGTTGGGGTTTCACTCTGTCACCAAGGCTGGAGTACAGTGGCACGATTATGACCCATTGTAGCTCGACCTCCTGGGCTCAGGTGATCCTTCTGCCTCAGCCTCCTGAGTAGCATACCACCACATCTGGCTAATACATATATACATTTTGAGTTGGAGTCTCACTCTGTTGCCCAGACTGGAGTGCAGTGGTATGCTCCCGGCCACTGCAGCCTTGATCTGCTGGGCTCCAGCGATCCTTTCGCCTCAGCCTTCCAAGTAGCTGGAACTACAGGTGTGCACTACCACGCCCGGCTAATTTTTTTGATTTATTGTAGAGATGAGGTCTCGCCAAGTTGCCCAGGTGGGTCTCGAACTTGCAGGCTCAGGCAGTTCACTCACCTCAGCCTCCCAAAGTGCGGGATTATAGGCTGAGCCACTGAGCCCGGCTAATATTTTTATTTTTTATTTTTGTGGAGATGATGTCTCACTATATTGCCCAAGCTGGTCTCAAACTCCTGGGCTCAAGCCACCCCCTGCCTCAGTCTCCCAGAGTGCTGGGTGAGCAACCATGCATAGCCAGCCTGAAAGTAAGTTTTTAAAGAGCAGATGGGAAGACAAGTGATTTAGCAGAGAACTAGATTCACACACAGCTGTCCTGCAAACTCTGGGAATCCTGATACAGAACAACTATTGCTAAGCTCAGGGCCTCTTGCCCATACTTACTCTGTCTGCCACCATGCTCCTCACCCATTCCTTTAGGTGCCAGAACTCAGTTCCCACGGCTCTCCTTCCACACCAGTGACTACTCTGACACCACGTTTGTTTTTGTGGAAGTATTCCTCACAGTTTTAGGTTTATTCTTTTCTTTCTATCATATTATGTACAGTACTGGGGGTTGGCAAACTTTTCTATAAAGGGCAAGATAGTAAATATTTTTGGCTAGGTGGCCAGAGGGTCTCTGTGGCAACTATTCAAATCCACTATTGGCGAATGAAAGTGGCCATAGACAAAATGTAAATGAAAGAGTGGTTGGGTTCCAATAAAACTTTATGGACAATGAAATTTGAATTTCACTTGATTTTCCTGTCATTAAATCTCTTATTCTGATTTTTTCCCAACTATTAAAAAATATAAAAAACATTAGCTTGTGAGTGGCACAAAAATAGGCATCTGGCTGTAGTTTGCTGACCCCTGCACTATCCCATGAGAAAGAAAACTCTTCCATCGTTCTAATACTGTACACCGCTGAAACTGACATGAGAGCAGATCACAATGCTTTGTGTAAACATGTATGCTCTCATATCTAAATGAGTGGTGCCATGGAGAGGTAGCCTTAAAACCACTCAAAGAGGAGTCAAAAAAAGATTAAAGATTTCTGGGAGCTGTTTATTCTACAGAGCCACATCGTACAAAGAAACACAAGACTCAGCCTTCGAGATTCAGAGTCCTAGTGAACATACTCAGAAATTACATTGACACGCAGTTCCCTTAAATTCCATATCCCAAAAGAGTTCCAATATATATGCTTACCATGGCTTCATAGTAAAAATTGTGATTGTATCTCAATCCTTACCTTTAGGTTATTCAGGCCTCTACAAGGCATTTAAAAAATGATGTTTCTGGCTGGGCTCAGTGGCTCAGCCTGTAATAGCACTTAGGGAGGCCGAGGCGAGTGGACTCCCTGAGCCCGCAGGTTTGAGACCAGCCTGGGCAACTTGATGAGACCTCGTCTCTACAATAAATAAAAAATTAGCTGGGCATGGTAGAGCATGCCTGTAATTCCGGCTTTTTGGAAGGTTGAAGTGGAAGGATTGCCTGAGCCCAGCAGGTTGATGCTGGGGTGGCCGTGAGTGTGTCACTGCGCTCCCGCCTGGGCGACAGAGTGAGACACCAACTCAAAAAAAAAAAAACAAACAAAAAAGATGTTTCTATATGACTGGGGGCCACAGATATATACAATGACTTGGACTGATAAAGTTCAAAGGGCATAAGATGTTTGTTGCACATCTGCTTTCTTTGTTGACTTAAACTAAGTTTTATTCATCTTTGCATAACACAGTGCTTAGGAAGTTCTGGTGAGCATTTTTGGGTAGGTATGCTTGCTAGGTAGTTTGAGCTTCATCAAACTTAAAATGGGCATCTATTAGAATTCTTCCAAAAAATTTTAATTAAAAAAAAATTTTTTTAGAGGCAGAGTCTTGCTCTGTTGCCCAGGATGGAGTACAATGGTGTAATCATAGCTCACTGCAGCATCAAACTCCTGGGCTCATGCAATCCTCCTGCCTTAGCCTCCCAAGTAGCTAGGACTGTAGGTACATGCCACCACACCAGGCTAATTTAATTTTTTTTTTTTTTTTTTTTAAAGAAATGAAGTCTTGCTATGTTGCCCAGGCCGATCTCAAATTCCTGGCCTCAAGCAATATTCTCACCTTGGCCTCCCAAAGTGCTGGGATTAAAGGTGAGCCACCATGCCAAGACTAGAATTCTTAAGATACTTGATTAAACAAGACAATTCTGATAGTGTTGTGAAGAATGGATTGCCAAGTGATAACTAGAAACAGGGAGGCCAATAAAATAATTCAATGCAGTGGGCCTGAACTCAAGTGGCAGTACTACTAGAGATGGGAAAAGAGAATACATTTAAAAGACATTCAAGGTCAAGATTTATTAGCACTCCCTGGCAGATTGAGTTGTAGGCAGAGATGAAAGGAGAAGGGAAGGGTGGAAGTCACAGATGATTTTTAGATTTTAAATATGAGTACTGTGTAAATGTAGCACCATCAACTAAGATAAAGATTATAAAAACAGCAGATTTTTTTGTGAAATAGCATGTGTTGGATAGAAGTTGGAGGTGCCTTTCTTGGTAAAGAGAATCCCATTTACTGGATGGATTCTAAATATGATTTCAAGTGTCGGGTTACAGGCAGAGGTGAAAAGATAATAGTATAAGTAGAATATCTAAGGTTTGGGTAAACATCAGAAAATGTAGATGTTAATTTGAGTGGTATACACAGGAAGCAAAATAATATCCAAGGTCCTGTTGTATTCTAGATTACAATAAATTGCTTTGTTTATACCTTTATTATACTTATATCAATTTATTTATACCTTTATTATATTTTTAAATTTGACATAATACAATTTGTTGTACTATGACTGTCTCACCAGCTAGACTGAGTTCCAGAGACCTCACTTATTATTCATCTTTTTAATCTCCCTGCACATGGTAGGTATGCAAATATATCAGCACACTGAGTAATAAGCTGTTCTTATTACTTTGTTAAGCAAAATTTTGTGGCAACTTAACCTGATTAACATTTAATATACGAGACGACTTGCCATTCTTGCTTCCTGAATTTTCTACTACGGTGCCTTGTTTGTTTTATTAACAGTGGCTGGAGTATCTTACATGGCTATTACTGAAATTCCATTCAATCTTTATAGCTCAGCTCAAATTCTATTTTCCCAAAAAGACCTTCCAGTGACATGTCACCTTGACTATAAAGGGGATGGTGATTGATCTGTTACATTTAAAACAAGGCAATTTCTACATGGATAATATATTTAACAAAGGTCTTTATTTATTTATTTATTTTTTGAGTCGGAGTCTCACTCTGTCACCCAGGCTGGAGTGCAGTAGCATGCTCACGGCCACCGCAGCCTTGACCTGCTGGGCTCAGGCGATCCTTCCACCTCAGCCTTCCAAGTAGTTGGAACTACAGGCATGCACCACCATGCCCAACGAATTTTTTTTTTTAATTTTAGAGATGAGGTCTCGCCATGTTGCTCAGGCTGGTCTTGAACCTGTGAACTCAGGCAATCCTCTTACCTTCGCTACCCAAAGTGCTGGGATTACAGGTGTGAGCTACTGAACCCGGCAAGGTCTTTATTTTTTAAGAAAATTATAATTTATGACACATGTTCAAGTAGTTGTAAGATACAAAACCTGAAGCTATTACCTTCAACCGTCAATCTAGGTAAAGGACACACAGTTCTCAAAATACTCACCCAAATCTCTCTTCAATGTGAATACTCTTACTCTGATAAAAATCCTTTCTTGCCCTGGTTACCCCTAACCACTCTGAGGAGACTGAGATAGGACATCTTTATCTCCTTTAAGGCCCAACCGGAGGGGTCTTATGACACTGAAGCTTGGTGTGTTCTAAACTGAAACTCATTAACATGCCTTTTCATAAAAACTATGGGAAATTGTCTTAGTCACAAGACATACCACAGATTATTCTTTGAAAAACATCTGTGGTGTAATGGGAGTAATTTCAAAGTCAGGAGTTCCAGTTCTGCTGTCTTTCACAAGACTTAATCTCATTTGAAAAACCAGGCTTTCCAAACAGGTTTATGGTGAGAATCAATGAGCTAATCAATGTACGTGAAAGCACTTGTAAAACTACAAAGCCTATACTACATTTTATGAAGTACCTGTTCCAAATATGAACTCATATTTCTGACTTTTTTCCTTGGGAAAATTCAACTATGAACATGTAATAATATTTTTAAAATGTTCTTTTGGCTTAAAATGGTTTCTTAAGAAAGAATATATGGGCCAGGTACGGTGGCTCAAGCCTGTAATCCCAGCACTTTGGGAGGCCAAGGTGAGAGGATTGCCTGAGCACAGAGGTTCGAGACCAGCCTGGGCAACTTGGTGAGACCTCACCTCTACAATAAATCACAAAAACTAGCTGGGCATGGTGGTGTGCGTCTATAGTTCCAGCTACTTGGAAGGCCAAGGTGGAAGGATCACCTAAGCCCAGCAGGTCGAGGCTGCGGTGGCTGTGAGCGTGCTACTGCACTCCAGCCTGGAGTGAGACTGTAACTCAAAGAAAAAAACAGAAAGAATATATGACTATATTAAAAACATTAAAGTTTAGGACTAGATAGTAAAAACACATGCAAGGCAAATCATTTGATATGAAACTAGTATATTTTTAAATTTCTAGAAACATCTTTCTGTTCCTATTAATATACTGTCCCTATCAATAAACTCAAAGGAAATCAACACAAAAAAATTCTCAGAACTCAAGGTCATTTATTCTGTGCCTCAGTAACAAAATCATTAATATGGTTTACACTGGCCTACTTCCTGGCTGAAAGAAAGGTAACAAGTCTTAGAAATAACAAGTCAAGCTCAAGTAATAAAAGAAAGTTTTACATCATATATTTACCTACATTTGGGTTGCTATGGACTCTGCCGACGAGATGAAAGAATGTGACATTTCTTAAAAAGATCAACATCAAATTCCTTTTGTTACTCTGGAATCAATATTGACCATTTATAAAATTCTCTTTGAGCAGACATCTCACTGAAAGTTTTACATCTGACAAAGCAGTAGCACCTGAAAGGGATCAATTTCTGCTTGAACAGTTAACTCTTACACCTCTTCCATATTTTACTAAATGGAAGGCCATAGAATAAAATTTAAAAAATGTTTTTCTTCCCATATCATTAAAATGTAACATGAGTATTTTGCAAGTTCTATATCAGCATGAGATCAGTTAGAATTAAATCAGAAATGTAGATTCAACAATTGGAAAAATAAGCAAATTTTCTATCTTATCCAAGAAAAGATCATGTATAAACACATTCAACTATGTTAAGACCATAAAATACAGGCAAAGTGTGTAAGCCTTAAACAAGGACAGCTTATAACACAAACAGAAATTTTATGTCCTGAGACTTCTAAACAGTTCCTGTGACTTCATCACTTTTGTCAGACATAGAGGCATATTTTGAGATTATGCATGTTTTCTTATTTTTCATTACATTTAAAATAATAACATTTATTGAATTACACAATAACGTACATTTATTAAGTGCTTTCCTCAAGCTAAGCACAGCCTTAAGGCCATAGATGCGTTATATTTAATTCTCTCAACAACCCTATAAGGCAACCAGTAATTAGGTAATGCACTCAAATCCACATAACTAGCATGAGCCAGGATGCAACCTCAGATTGTCTGACTCCAAAGTCCACGTTCTTAACCACTGCATTAAACTCCTCCATGATGAAAAAGGGTGACACAAAGAAAAAGATAGACTGAATTTTATTTTTCAGTTCCAGGCTCTTACATCAAGCATCTATCTAATAATTACATTGCTCTGCTGCTTCAAGATCTATTCCTTTTGTAAAGAAATAGCCAGGCTCGGTGGCTCAGCCTGTAATCCCAGCACTTTGGGAGGCTGAGGTGAGTGGAATGCCAGAGCCCGCGGGTTCGAGACCTGCCTGCAACTTGGCAAGACCTCATCTCTACAATAAAATCAAAAATTAGCCGGGCGTGGTAGCGCACGCCTGTAGTTCTAGCTACTTGGAAGGCTGAGGCGGAAGGATCGCCAGAGCCCAGCAGGTCGAGACTGCGGTGGCTGTGAGTGTGCCACTGCACTCCAGTCTGGGCGACAGAGTGAGACTCCAACTCAAAAAATAAAGAAAAAGAAAAGAAAGAAATTTACATAAGAAAAGGTATGTAGAAGACATCACAATCCTAAACAAACAAACAAACACCTTATAGGCAAGTGAATGCTATAACAGAGTTTAAAACAAAAGTTGAAAGAAACATTCCTGGAGGAATTAGTACCACAACACCTGGTGGGGTGCAAATCAGTTTTCAGATTAAATCATTCATTATAAGTCTACAAGACAATGCTTGCCACTTGAAGACATTTCAATTTTGTAATACCTGTACCAGTTTTCCTTTGTGGAATGAAGCCAGACAACCAAATAATGGAAAAATCTGGTTTTCCTTTTTCAAGTAATCAGGGTTACTTCAGAATGTTTGGAATTTTGACAAATTAGAACACCTAGCTGAGTCATCGCTCTCTCCGACTTCTTTTGTCATAATTAAAGTATGCACAGATCCAGCCAATTAGTGCTAAGCACAGCAAAGTAAACCTTGGTCCTGAAAGACGTTTTTCCTTTTGTCAACATTTGAAATAAGTAAGGCATTTTTAAGGTAGGAATCCCCCCCCTCCACAAACAGTGCAAGAAACCCTATTTCCAAAAGTTATCTTAATATTTGTAAAGCAGTGTGTTAACATTGTGACAGATGCCTTTTCCACGACCCCAAACGAAGGCTGTCATAACTGCCAGGCCCTCTCTCATTACAACATGGTGCCATTTTGCAACCACGACACGTTTGCAATAATAGTGGATATTGACTAAACACCATGCGCCAGGCCCAGTGGCAGGTGCCTTACAGGTCCGGCTCTTCACGACACCTTTTTGAGGTGGTGCCGTCACGACACTGATTTTACGGATGAGAAAAGTGAGACTGCGGAATCTAAGTAACCCACCCAAAGGCAAACGCCGCAAGCGGGCAAGGACATGAACTCAGGCCTGACCTCGCAGCGAGCGCATCCGACTTCTCCAGGCTGTTCTCGAGGAAGAAGAGAGTCCCTAAACCCCACAGACGTCACTCGACCACCCCTCTTGAGCACACGAAACGTAAAGCACCCAAACACGCTTCGCCTTTTGTAACTTTAAAAAGAGGCCAAGTTGTAAGGTCTCCCTGCTCCCACAAAAAATAAGGGCGGGCAAGAGCCCGTTTACGGCGCAGCAGGGAGAAGAGAGCGCCAGGAGCCTATGAACGAAACCAAGCTAAGCTGGAGGCGCAGGGACCTGAATATTCTAGAACTAACAGAGCACAAAGCCGACCGAGAGGGCGAAAAGGAAGTCCGCAGCAGCAGAGGGACAGACGTCGACAGGGCGCCGGGCAAAGGCAGCTGTCACGACTGATGCCACAGCTCACTGAGGCCACATGAGACGCGACGGAGACGGTCGGGACCGAGTTTAAGGGCCAAGCCCACGCGGACTGCACCCACTGGCCTCCAGACTCTCACGCTTCTCTCCTGAAGTGGCTGTCTCAGACCCCACCGATGCCGAGGGGCGCGCGGAGGGGGCGGCGTCAGGGACCTGGGCCACCAGGGGACGCGACGCCCCTCGGCTCCCGGAGCCGGACCCCGCTCCCACGGCCGCGCAGTGCGGCCACTCGCCCGCGGGGCGCCCGCCGGCTCCGCTGCGGGGACTCGGCGCAGCGCGCGGGGGGGCGCCGGTGCGACTCTGCTGCCCTCGTCGCCGCCAGCACCCAAGTTTGTGCCAAGTCACAACGCGCGTTATCGGCACCAGCAACGCCAGCTCCAGCCCCGCCGACGGGCCACGGCGCTTATCGGCGCCGCGGCCGGCCGGCGCGCCTGGGGTGGCTCCGCGCCCGGCCCCCCGCCGGTCCTCACCTGCCCAGCTCCCGGCCCGGGCACAGGGTGTAGCTGTTCTGGAAGGGCTCGGTGCGCACGGCGGCGCGGATCTCCGTCCGCAGCCCGCGGGCCTGGGGCGGCGGCGGCGGCCGGCGCGGCGCGCTCAGACCCCGGCCAGCCGGGCCCGAGGCTGAGGCGGCGGCCGGGGAGGAGCCGCCGCTGTCCGGCTTCTCCAGAGGGATCATGGTGTCCGGCGCGCTTCCTTCCCGGTCTCCGGCTCGCTCCGAGCAGCCGGCGGGTAACGGGCTCGGCTCCGGGTGCCTCGTGCCGGTCGGAGGACCCTCGGACGCTCGCTCTCCCACAGCGCCGCTCAGACTGCCGCCAGCGGGCTCCAGGGAGCCCGGCCCCGCCCCGCGCCCGGCCCCGCCCCCTCGCGGAGCTGCTGCGCGTTCCCGAGCGTCCTCTGCAGCCCAGGGGGAGAAGGTGCAGCCTGGGGACGTGCGGGGAGTGGGGTGGTCCCGGAGGCCCACGACGCACAGCGCCGCCCTCCGGCCATGAGAGCCGACTGCGTCAGCCGGTTGCGCACCTGTTGACCGCCTGGGCGTTCCAAAAACGGACCCTCGGTTAATACAAGGCGAAGGAGCCGCGAGCAGGAACTTCAGGATCGCTTTCTCTTGGGCAGGTGGAGAGGGGTGATGAGACCCTGATTCGGGTTGCCGTACGGCGCTTTGGACTGTAGGTCCGAACCTCTTATTTTTAAACATCAGAGCGCTGTTCTGGGAAATTATGTGCTAGTTACACGTCTAAGCCCTTCAAGGGTAAGTATACCTTTGAGATGAGCAGTGTAGCTAAACAACACCATTTCCTTTGGCATCTACTGTCAGAAAAAGAAAGTTGATTTGTACTTGTCATTCTCTTGCCAAAATTAGCATTGAGGTCAAATGTAAGACAGGAAGGGGCAGCTCACTACGGTCACCTCTTCTTTATTTCCCCTTGCCATTTATTTAGCCTTTCTAAATGCGTATGGCATTTGAAAGAATGACAGTTGTTCTATCAAAGGTATATGCAGTAGCTCTGGTGAGATTTGTTGTGAAACTAAATAAAAATACACAAACATTTGAGGGTCAAGATTTGAAGGCTCAAAATCTGAGGGGATGTTAAGTGAAGCTGCTACACCATATCAAATGGTAGCTGTTTGGAGAATGTCGTGGATTCCAATGAAATGGTAAATCAACATACTTTGAAAGATGGATAAATGTGTGACTCAGTTTCCAGATTAAAGCTTTATGCATGACTTACGAGATATTTATTGATTAAGAAAATGAAATGTCTTAATGCACGTAGAAGAGTTAATAAAAAGTAAGTGTTTTCATGAATCAAGTGAAATTGTCAGCAGTTTTGTGTTCTACAGTGAAAATGCTGAAAGGAGAGCACATTAGGCAAGGAGACAAAATGTGGAGCACTTTGAATTAATTGAAAGTGTAATGTTACTGGCATTAGTTGTCTGTAATGTTTGGAGTTTTGATTTATTGTTACATAAGCTACCACAGGAATCTTGGAGCAAGAGGCAACAGCATCATGAAAAGAGTCTAAATGTCTAAGGAAGCATCAGCAGCATAGGTGCATGGAATCCCCTCTCCTAACCTCTCATGCAAATAGTTAACAAAAAGATGCTTTCAGAAATACCCACATGAGCTCTGGAAAATAGGAGAGAAAAAAATCAGCAATACAGTGGACTCTACTATTAATTTCTACTATTTATAATTCTGAGGTCTGAAGACACTAGATTAGAAAATAAGATGAATGCATATGCTGCAGAAATTGTTTCTGATTATCTCCCCGTGGAAAATAAGAGTAAAGGTCAGCCTTCTTACATTCTGTGAAGACTATGGTGATAACATCAGTAACGGTCTTGCACTGGACTTTACTGGCCTGACACAAGACTTTGTAATTCCTAAATTCTGCTTCCTATGGAAGGAGTTACAGCCAGAAATAACACATGGCATTTATTAAATCTCTATTCTAAGCATTGTTTTTAGAACTTTGTATCTTCTTGGGGTCTCAAAATAACACCATGTTCATCTATAGATTCTATATACAGATCCCAATAAAAATTATAGCAAGTTCTTTTATGAATATTAATGAACTGATTCTAAAGTTTATATTGAGAGGCAAAAGACACAGAATAGACAACACAATATTAAGGGAGGACAAAGTTGGAGGACTGACACTACCTGACTTCAAGATTTACTATAAAGCTGTAGTATTTGAGCCATCATGGTATTAGTGAAAGAACAGACATATGAACAAATAGAATAGAATAGAGAGCCCAGAAATAGACCAACATAAATAGAGTCAACTGATCTTTGATAAAGGAGCATAGGCAATCCAATGGAGAAAATAATCTTTTTAACAAATGATGCTGGAACAACTGGGTGTTCCCATGCAAAAAATGAACCTAGACAGAGACCTTCTACCTTATACTGAAATTAACTCAAAATAGATCATAGACCCAGATGTAAACTACAAACTGTGCTACTCCTAGAAGATAATGTAGGAAAAAATCTATATGAGCTCATGTTTTGGTGATGGTTTTTTGTTTTTTTTGAAGTGGAGTCTCACTCTGTGGCCCAGGCTGGAGTGCAGTGGCACAATCACAGCCTCTGCAGCCTCTACCTGCTGGGCTCAGGCAATCCTTCCACCTCAGCCTTCCAAGTAGCTGGAACTATAGGCATGCACCACCACGCCCAGCTAATTTTTTGATTTTTTTATTGTAGAGGTGAGGTCTCACCAAGTTGCCCAGGCTCGTCTTGAACTCCTGAGTTCAGGCAACCCTCTTGCCTCGACCTCCCAAAGTGCTGGGATTACAGGCTTGAGCCACCACATCCTGCCTTGGTAATGACTTTTAAAAGACAACACCAAAGGCATGCTCCATGAAAAAATAATTGATTTTTTTCAAGGGAACAGAAGATACATAGAAACTCTTTCTGCTTAATTTTGCTATGAATTTAAAATTTCTCTGAAAAATAAAGTCTGTTTAAAAAATAAACACCACAGGGTAAATATTATTTTTATCTCAATTTTTTAGACGAGAGACATTGAGGCACAAGTTTGGGCCACTATTACGTGGTTGAGCCAAATAGCTCATCCATCTGCAGGACCTCTCCCATTGGGCCCATTACTCTGAGCAGATCAGATCTCGGGACCCAGAAACAGCAGACTCGATTTCAATGATTCAGTTTTGTGGGGGCAAGTCCAAAGGAGAGCAATGCCTTGCTTGTGAGGAGTTCTGTTTCTAAGTAAAAGGAGGCACCATGAAAACATCCTAACTCAAAGACAAGTGGGAGGAAATATCAGGAAATACTCATATTTTACACAATCTTCCTTTTTTTGGTCTGTGATTTGATTTTTCAAGGGCACAAGAGGTACATAGAAACTTTCTGTTTAAAGGAAAGTCAGTCGCCTGTGAGATTATACCCACCAAGAAGAACTTTACTTTCTTTTAAATTGAACAGTACAAATAAAAGTGAGAAAACTTATATGATCTTTTTTTTTTTTATTTTTAAGAGGTAATTTTCAAAATGAGAAGACAGAAATGAGGATAGATGGCAGATTCAGATCACAGCTACCAAATTAATATCTGTATTTGAGTCGTCATTGTCAGACAATGTAGAAAACTCAATCAGTAATATGGAAGAAAATGGTGAAAAACTCTCCTATCTGTTCAGGGAATAGACAAACAAAAAGTCAGCACAAATTGAAGACTGATCCTAGAGTCAGCCTGTGAGTGAAAGGTTTTCCTGAAGAATGCAATGGAAAGCATTAGGTAGGGAAATGAACCTCACATATAATATGAACCATCATTCCAGATGTTTAAAAAAAGCACACATATTTGACAATAAATATTGTGTTTTCTGTGTTCTACTGTGAAAATAGACTTTCAGCTTGAGAAGATTAAAGATCTTAAAGGTAAAAAGTCTGTTTATTTTTACTCATTCAAAAGATGGGATGGTACTGAGAATGGAAATTCAGCTTAAAAAGGTAATTTTTAACATGCTGTTAAGTGAAACAAGCAAGATGCAGAATAAGAAGAGGAATTAAGAAAATTAGAAGACAGGCAGATGGATGATGGATAAAATTCTATTATTTTTGCAAAAAAGGAATCCTAGAAAGATAACTTTGAAAAAATGGCTACTGAAAGCAAGAGAAGAAAACAGCATTGAGGAGAGGGAGGGATCTGTTTATGCAATTTTGATGGTGAACCATGTGAGTACTTTAATATTAAAAAATAGGCTTACTCTTTTAAAACAGAAAAACCTAAAATTGAATACAAATGGCAACAAAAGCTCTAGCTGTATATGAAAATGACAATGTAAATGCACAGAGAAAAATAATTGTCTCAAGTAACTTTTGAACACTCAGTATGCCTCTGATGTGTTTTATTTTAAGGTAAAGAACAGAAACAAAGCAAAACAACAACAAAAAACCCCCAGACATTTCCTCAGTAGTTTTATTTCTAATAGTATTTTTAAATTGAAATTGATAGTCTGAAGCTATTTTAATGTATACTTTACGATGAAAAAAAATGTATTATGATTAGGAATCAGTGTTTTTAGTGGGAAGATAAAAGATGCAAATTAATAATCAAATATGCTAGAAAAATAATCTCTGAGTTGGTTTCACACTGGCTAAGACCTTGATTAAAAAGTTGAATAGAAATGGTGATGGCAGGCATCTTTGTCTTGTTAACAGTTTCAGAAAGAGACACTTAAACATTTCATCTCTAAGTATGTGTTTTCTGATTCATTTTTGTACATAACTTTTATCAGGTTAAAGAAGTTCCTTTCTTTTTTAAACACCATAGATATATATTGAATTTTACTAAGGAATTGTTTCCATTTAACAATATAATCATGTGATTATTTATTCTCCTTTATAATGTTATTATGGTGAATTACACTGACTGATTTTCACATGTAAAACCCAGTGTAGTCGTGTGTGTGTTGGTGTGTATATAATGTGTATATCATTTTGGTTTGCTAATACTTTCTTTTTAAAAAGAATCTATTTATTTATTTATTTGATTTGGAGTCTCACTCTGTCACCCAGGCTGGAATGCAGTGGCACACTCACGGCGACCCCAGCGTTGACCTGCTGGGCTCTGGCGATCCTTCTGCCTCAGCCTTCCAAGTAGCTGGAACCACAGGCACATGCCAAACACCATGCCTGGCTAATTTTCTGTTTATTAGGTTTCATCAAATTGCCCTGGCTGGTCTCAAACATGCGGGCTCAGGCAATCCACTCGCTTCGGCCTCCCAAAGTGCTGGGATTACAAGCTGAGTCACGGAGTATGGTCTCTTTATTTATTTTTAAGTTGAGGTCTCACACTGTCACCCAGGGTGGTCTCGATCTCCTGGACTCAAGCAATTCTCTTGCTTTGGCCTCCCAAAGTGCTGGGATTCCAGGTGTGAGCCACAACGTCTGGCCTATTTATTTTTGTAGAGATAGGGTTGGGGAGGTCTCACTTTGTTGCCCAGGCTGGTCTTGAACTCCTGGTCTCCAGTGATTCTCCTGGCTTGGCCTCTCAAAGTGCTGGGATTACATCTTGGATTAGTGTCTGGCCTGCTAATATTTTCTTTTTGACTTTTGCATCTGTGCTTATGAGTAAGACTGGCATGCTGTTTTGTTTTTGTTTTTGTTTTTTTCTTTTACTATCCTTTTCAGGTTTTGGTATCAGGATTATGCTTGCTTCATAATGGAACTGGAACGGGAGCTTTCACTGATAAAGCTACTTGGATCTGATATTTTCTTTGTAGATATTTAATAATTAAATTGAGCCGGGCTCGGTGGCTCAGCCTGTAATCCCGCGCCTTTGGGAGGCTGAGGTGAGTGGATTGCCTAAGCCCACGGGCTCGAGACCCGCCTGGGCAACTTGGTGAGACCTCATCTCTACAATAAATAAAAAA
>CAUYQG010003907.1:0-38025 GCA_963574415.1 Tarsius wallacei
AGGAGGGTCGAGAAAAACAAGTTGGCCATTTCCTCATAAACAACAGACCCCAGCTGAGAGCTGGTGGAAAACAACCGTTTGAGATAAAAAATAGGTTAGGATATTATAGGGTTAAATAAGTAGTTTGATAAAGATAGAAGTGAGAATATTAATAATAAGACTAAAATAAGATAAACAGTAAAATAAGAGATATATAATAGTATTAGTGATAGTTAAGGAAATATAGAGATATAAAAATAGAAATAAGATTAGTAGAAATAAGCATATTGTAGTAAGTTAAATAAGACATAGAGATAAGGTTTAGCTTTATAAGATAAGGATATTATGGGCCCATAATAATAGTAATAATAGTAAATAGCCGTAGTAATAGCTATAAGAAAGTTAGGAAGAAAAACAGGAGGTTCACAAATGTTTAGCTTAAGAAAAACACCATCTGTGAATGAGATAGTAACTGCTGTCTAGTTCCTGCCCATTGATTGAAAAACATGAATGGCAGGAGGGAAAAGCAGTAGCTCCTGTCCATTGATTTAAAAACATGAATGGAAGAAAGGAAAAGCAGTAGCTGCTGTCCATTGATTTAAAATCATGAATGGCACGGAATCAGCAGGAAGGAAACCGGATAGTAATTGTTAAAGGTCAACTTTATTGTGAATGAAAAAAGGATGTACGTGGGCGTTTGGTCGGCAACATAGGATACATTTGTGGGTGCAGAAAACTATATAAGCTTGTGAAAAATAAATAAAAATTGGCAGAGCCTTGAGCTCTCCCCAGGAAGAGGATTCCTGTCGTTTTCGTCTCTTCTTTTTTGCCACTTCCCGATTCCACCCGCTTCAGGCCCTGACTCTCTCCTGGAGCTTTCCAGGGTGGTCTTGAACTCCTGAGCTCAAGTAGTCCTCCTACTTTGGCCTCCCAAAGCACTGGGATTACAGGTAGAAGCTACCACACCTGACTCAGAAGTGAAATACTGATGCACACAACTCGGATGAACCTCAGGGAAATTATACTGAATTAAAAAACTCAATTCTGAAAGAAACATACTGCATACTCACATAACATTGTGAAGTAGCATAATTATAGAGATGAACAGATTAGTGGGTGCCAGAGGTTAAGGATAGAGGGATGGGTGTAGCTATAAAGAGATAACACAGGGGAAGTCTTATGGTAGTGAGTATCCTGATTGTGGTGGCAAAACTACATATATGTTAGCATTTACATATAGTTAAACACACATACATGTGAACATAAGTGCATGTAACAGCTGGTGAAATCAAAATAAATTCCATGAATGTATCAATGTCATTTTATTATTTTTTTATCCTGTAGTTATATAAGATGTTAATGTTTAATTTCAAAATTTAAACAAAAATCTAGAAATTGTCTACATTGTGCTGGTCATTGTCTTCCTTTATATTTGTTTCCTCTTCTACTTCCCTATTGTTGTTTTATTTTAGACCCACTTTACCTCTCTTTGACTTGTCTCTTTGGCCTCAATTTATTTTCCACCCTCCTATTGAAGGGATCTTTTAAACGAATGCTTCTTCTTAAACTCTACCACACAAAGGAACCATCTGGGATCTTGATAAATTGCAGGTTCTAATTCAGTTTGTGTTGAGGGCTTAGGATTCTGCATTTCTAACAAGTTCCCAGCTGATGTCAATGCTGCTGGTCCTGGACCACATTTTAAGCAGCAAGGATCTTAAGCACTTTTAAAAAAAATTTCAAAGATGTGGGGTACAATTCAGAGTTAGGTATACAAATGTTCATTATGTATGTACCCTTGTTGATGAGGTATGTCCCTCCCTCCTCCGGCAGATACCCACTACTGCCAATCCCACCCACGCTCTCCCCTGGCAGTTTCCCACTAATGCCAATCTTTTTCTTATAGTATTATGACAATTGTTCAAGGTCCACTTATAAGTGAGATCATGTGCTACTCAGTTCTTTGTTTCTGTAATATGTCACTCAGTATTATAGACTCTAAGTTCATCCAGGTTGCTGCGAAGTTCATAATTTTGTCCTTCTTTATGGCTATGTGATATTCCATCGTGTATATGTACTATATTTTTTTTATCCAGTCCTGTTTCAATGCGCAGCATGGTTGGTTCCATGTTTTTGTTACTGTGAACAATGCTGCAATAAACATAAGTGTGTGGGTATCTTTTTCATAGAGTAATTTGAATTCCTCTGGGTATATTTTCAGTAGGAGGATTGCGGGTTGTATGGAAGGTTGATTTTTAGATATTTTGGGAGTTGCCAAACTGTTTTCCACAGAGGTTGTATCAGTTTACACAACCACCAACAGTGTAGAAGTGTTCCCTTTTCGCTGCATCCTCTTCAGCATCTGTTGTTTTTTAAGTTATTGATGATGACCATCCTGACTGGAGTTAGGTGGTATCTCAGTGTGGCTTTAATTTGCATTTCTTAAGCACTTTTTATTCAGAGTATTCCCATACTTAAATTCATTCAGTTGATTCTCTTTGTCCACAGAAAAAATTCGGTCAGAGCTACTTCTTGCTCAAAAGTCTCTAATGACTCCCTCATGACCCTCAGAATAAAATCCAAAGGGTTTAGAATGGCCTGCAAGACCCTTCAAGACCTTCCCCATCTTGAAACTCTCTGACTTTGTTTCCTATTATTCTCTCCTTTTCCACTCCAGTTTTAGCTGAACTGGCCTTATTGATGTTCATGGAATATGTCAGATATCTTGCCATGGGACCTTTGCACTGGCTGATCCTTCTGCTGGGAATGCCCTTTCTCTAGATATCCACATGTTTAACTTCTTCAATTCTTTCAACTCTGTGCACCAATTACCTTCTCAATGTGGCCTTTTAAATGAGGCCTATTCCCTTCCTTAAAATTGCAACCTACTACCCCCAAGTGATTTCTGATTTCCCTTACTCTTTCTCTACTTTATCTTTTACCATAACACTTACCACCATCTAACATAATATATAATGTATACAATGTATTTATATGTCTATTGCTTATTGTTTGTGTTTTCCTATGGTTAGGGAATCTTTGTTTTATTGTTGAATAAATTTCAAGTGCCTAGAACAGTGTTTGGCATAGTGTGAGTGTGTGTGTGTGTGTGTGTGTGTGTGTGTGTGTGTGTGTGTTTGTGTGTGTGTGATGAACGAAGTTACTTACCATACTTACATGGCCAGATCCTGGCCTGTCTCTCCACAACATATCCCACTGCTTCCTCCCATATACTTTGTGCTCCAGATGTCCTAAACTGCTAATAGTTGCATGACTGCACCATGGTTTATTTCTCTCTACAGCCATCCATTGCCCCTTCCAGATTTTTTCCCCATTTGTTACTTATCCTTCAGTGTTACTACTTATCTCCATTCTCTGAGCATCCTTGAGAGTGCAAGACGGAGTCATTTATTGCACCATTCAACTTGTGTGTACTTCTATATTATTGCAATTACCTTCCTTTATTTCAATAGTTTATTTTCTACTGAATCAGAATCTGCACAAGAAACAGAAGGTATACTCAGAGGAAATTATGAAAATAATTTTATGAAGGAGCTATTTTCAGAAGTGGGGAGCATTAAGAAAATCAGTCAAGAGAATGCTGGAGCCTTGGGGATGGAATTGCAATTGTAGAGGAATTACCAGAGCTGCCATGCCAGAATGAAGCCTCCCATAGGCTGGACTCAATCTGAAGTCACAGAGCAAGAAGCCCCAGTGATGCAGCTCACAGAGGTCAAATTCTTAGGGCATGGAGCAGGGCAGAAAACATTGGAGATGTTGGAGAGGAGGTGGAAGCACAGACCAACCAGCACACGTTTACCTCCATACTAAATGTAAGGTTCCTGAGGGCAGGACCATTTCTCATTCATCCTTGTAGCCACAACATCTAGCGCAGGGTTTGGCCCAGAGTAAGTATTCAATAAATCTTTGTGGAAGTGAATGAACTACAATGTTAGGACATACGCTACATTTAGCTTAATATTTGAGGAAGGGCAGGCAGGCGGGCAAGTAAGCTGTTTATTACCTATCTTTGACTTGTTTTCATTCACTTTCACACATAATTGTTTTTATATGTCATATCTAAAACATATGAAATTGATATATCGAATTTAGATAACAACAGCACAATTAGGACAGAATTCACTGGAAAGGTTCATTTTGATCATCCTATTTTGCTGAGTTTAGACTAATAGCTCCAGAAACAACATAAACTGGACATAGAAGTATCCATGTGCTGCTATAAGCACAAGATACAAAGCATGAGGACCACAAAATATTTCACTTAGTGATGCTCGTCTAGTAATTGAACTATGTCATCTCCAGACCCTGGCACACAGTAGGCAGCTTTCCAGCTAGAATCAGGCAAGTCAGGTAGATTTTTGAGGCGTAATTCAGAGACTTTAATGAGATGTATAAAGCCATTGAGTAGGATGACTAACCATCCTGGTTTGCCTGGGATTGTCCTGGTTTTAGCACCGATAGTCCCTTAGCCAGAGGAACCCTCAGTCCTAGGTAAACGGGGACAGTTAGTTAGGGACAATTAAAAATTGTAGATTTTAATTCCTTATGCTATTGTTTCATTGAGAAGCATTACTCAAAGATGATTAAGTCATTAATGTTATCTTTGACAGTTATCTTGAGATTTGTAAAACTTGGAAATTTCTCTATCTGGGATCTGGTAACTTCACTGATTAACTACCTAAAAAAATACTGCCAGTATTCTCTTAACCCTAATCCTTATAAAACCACTTAATCAAATTAACTCCTCAGTTGTAAAATCAAAATATGCTCTAGCATATTTGTGGAAATAACAAGTCTCCTCCAATTTCCTCATGTTTCTGGATGTATTTCCAAATGCCTTGCCAGCCTTCCCCACTGTAAACTGCAAATCCCTTGTTCTAATATTCTACAAGAGAAATATGCAGACACAACGACTGCATATCACTGATCTTCAAATCTGCATATGCTAAGCAAGAAAATGGTTGAGAACAATGTAAGACTTTTCACAGCAAGTCTTTATCCTCAAACTTTTGGCTGAACTGTAGAAACCTGATACGCAATAAAAATGCCTGGTTTTTGAACCAGATCAACTCCTTTTACAGGAGAAACATCTTATATAGACTGATTTATGTGTTCTTCATGTAAGTCTAGGAAATATTTATCCAGTATATAATATTTACAGTATGAGATATTTTAGAAAAAAATGGCAAATGAATTGTTTGAATCTTGGTAGGAACGGCTTGTGCTACTGAAGCAAGTAAGTAATAAAAGCCAACTACTGAGTTCAGTGGCAACATGGAAATGATAAGCCACCAAACAACAATTTGCACTTAAGAAGAATAGATAAACCAGCCACCAGAATTAAGATTTGCTTATGTGATGTGAGGGGAAACAATTTAGTTAATACTTATAATTTATCTCATCATTAATTTTTATGTTTATGGCAGTCACTGACTCTTCATTGATGAAAATACATTTGGCAGTAAAATAAATGACCAAAATGACGTGCAAGCAATGATTCCTAAAGTTTAAAAAAAAAGTTGCCTAAACATTTAAAATCACCATCAGCTGAAAAAACTACTAATAATGGGAGCTACCTTTATTGAGCATCTTACACTGAATCAGACACCAAGTTAAACATTTTATATGAACCTTAATTAATCCTTTCAACTATATGATATGATTATTAACCAGTCCTATTTTACAGATAAAACAAGCATCAGAGAAGTTAAGTAATTTGCCTAATATCACAAGGGTGTTAAAGAACCAGAATTCTGTCTAACCTAGGTCTCTTTGTTCTTTCCACTATATCACATACTTACCTTAAAAACAAAACAATTTAGAAACAAGTAAAAAAAAAAGCTATTCTGGTAACTATATTTATTTGCTTCTCTCCATCAAATTTCCTTATATTTTGCGAATTAAGAGTGAAGTTAAGTAAGAAACTTTATGTAGCATTATAAAACTATAATCATACTTCTTATGTATTTTAGAGGCATTTGTACATTTAGTGCTTGTTAAATGGTGCTTGATAATAATTGTGCTCATTTTGCTAATTTGCCTATATATTTCAATTTCTGAAAAAGTTGCCAAAAGCTGTTAAAAGAGAACAATGGACAGATTTTTAAAATGTAGTAAATCAGAACAACATGGGCATATGCTAAAGATTAATTTGGGATCATTTACATATATGGCATTCTGAACAAAAAGGAGGTACTTTTTTTTCAATTGCAGAAAAAGGAATGCAACCTATTTCTTGCAAGGGCATACGAGTGGATCTCATATTCTCACACATGGCTTTGTTTTCAAATTCTTGAAAGTGCAGAAATTCTTTTAATTTAAAGGTGAGCCCATGGAAAATCGGGACCAGCTGTAGAAAGCCATCCACGAACTCAGTGCCACAGTCACTCTTTTTGGTTGTGACACCACCCCAGGGTGAGCTGACCCTCTGCTCTCCACTGTTCTAAATTATCAGAGAGAGCTACTTCTGTCCCCCCTGCCAAAAGTGAGATGCCGCTGTGGAATTCATTGTCTCATTAGCTGATGCCGCCTAAAGGATGTTAGAGAGGAACTCAGGCAACCTTTAGACTCAAGAGAGGCTCTGAGCTGTCCAAGGAAGGAAGACTCAGAAAGGGTCTAAATTCAGTACACTGGGAGTAAGACCTGGAAAACAGCCACATGTCTCCACATGTCTCAATGCACTCTTTAAGGGACCTGGAAAAACAGATTAGCATGACTTTCTTCAAGGTCATGCAAAGTTTAAGTGATTTTTACTATCCCGCATTCCAACATGTCCTTTTCTATGGATTCATTTCCCATGGTAGTTCATCATTCTCTATTTATGGCATTTTTATTAGGTAACAATATCTCATCTCTTCCTGATAACTGTGCTGCTGCATATTTTTAGAAACCTTCCCACCCATCACTGTCCGGGACTGAGGGGTTGCATGAATGTTTAGTTTGAAAATCCTGTTCTTCCACGGGACAGGTAAAAGTGGCCTTATTGGTATTTGTTTTCAAGGTCCAGAGAAAAGTCCCAGGGAGAGAAAAACAGATAACAAAGCATCATGTTGTCCACTGGTAAGATTTGTACTGAAAGTAGGCTAAGTCGGAGTAATCGGCTTAATGTAGCCACGAATAGTGAATACAGCAATTCACTTCATTAACCTCAGTTAGTCAGGACCCGGCGGGACATGTATTTCCTTGGACATTGAATTTATCAAGTTGGACTGAGAATTCCACGAACTGGCCCAGCATTGCTAGTTGGATAGCAAGTGATTCTCTTTTTTGCCTCATTTTGCCAATGGTTTTGTAGGCATGGCATGTGTCCCTGCATCTATCTCCTCCTCCTCCTGGCTGTTTTGAAAAAGAGAAGGAATGGGTTCGAGTAGCCCAGGAGATTGCCTGAGTTTTGCTGGCAGCCTCTGAATCAGTCAACAGTATTTTCACTTTCCCCCGGAAAGAACAGGAAGTGGCTTTGTACTGCCCACGCCAGAGGGGCCGGGCATCTGCAGAGTGCCCTGCCTGGCTCGAAAGCAGCTTTCTCTGGCTCTCCGGAGAAACGGGCAGGGGCAGGGTGGAGAAAAATCTCTTTGTCCTCAGATGTTGCCATCATCTGTCACTCATAAAATGCAATCGAAGCCGGGTTCGGTGGCTCAGCCTGTAATCCCGCGCTTTGGGAAGCTGAGGTGAGTAGATTGCCTGAGCCCGCGGGTTCGAGACCCGCCTGGGCAACTTGGCGAGACCTCATCTCTACAATAAACCAAAAAATTAGCCGGGCGTGGTAGCGCGCGCCTGCAGTTCCAGCTACTTGGAAGGCTGAGGCGGAAGGATTGCCGGAGCCCACCAGCAGGTCGAGGCTGCGGTGGCCGGGAGCGGCCACGGCACTCCAGTCTGGGTGACAGAGTGAGACTTCAACTCAAAAAAAAAAAAGCACCCGAGTGACATTGGTTGGAAGTCAGAACCCATAGCATAGGGCTTAGCAACCCTATCAAGCTGTCAGGGCGCTGCAGGTGACGCAGAGTGGGCGGGGCCTGAAGAGCGTCTGTGGGCGGGGCAGGTGACAGAGTGGGCGGGGCCTGTGGAGAACCTGCGCAGCCACGTCTGATGCAGGCTGAAGCCGTTCTGCCCCAGCTAAACAGTGGTGATTGTCAGGAAAGAATGTGGGCTTACTGTGGAAAGAACATTCAGTTTTTCAAAGGAAGCCAGAAATATGGGTGCTTAGATGAAATTCCTGATTTTTCAAACTTGGCATCTTAACTCAGTTAAAAAAGAAAGACAAGCAAAACATATTGCTATGGCAGGACCAGGGATCATATATACAGCGCCTCTGAGTATCACATGTTCTCACTCATATAGTGGACCTTGAACATCTATCATGATACTACAAGAAAATGATTGACAGTGGTGGGAAACTATGGGGGGGGTAAGGAGGGGAAGGGAGGTGGGATTAACGGTGGTCAATATCTGTCTGGGGACGGGGAGATACCCCTTATCAACAAGGGTGCCTGAAAGATGCACATTTGTATACCTAACCTTTAACTGTACCCCACAATTTTATAATAAAAATATGTTAAAAAACAACAACAAAATAAAAAAAAAAAAAAAACCCTTTGGGCAGTAGAGAGAAGAAAAAAAGCAGTGGATGCCAATGTGCCAAGTAAAAGGTACCCTTGCTCCGACGCTGCGCTTAATGCGCGGGCCATGGTTGGATGTCAGCCTCTTTGAGGGGACACTCTGCACAACCGCAGCAGTCCTGATGAAGCTGCCGAATGCCTCTGCACACGCCAGATTCCGTTCTGGGCCTGAGGCTCACAAACTCTGGGCAAGAGCAGGGATGCCAATACAAACTGCAAGTGTACCCTTGGTAAGGAGCCATAACATTTTAAAACATTTTCCCCCAACTGGGTCCCAAACTTCCTCTCCATAGTCCTGGATGGTGAATGTGAGCTCAGCAGGCATGTTTATTTTAGGCAATATTTTTCTGAGGCTATTGTACTCGATGTGTGAGAAGAATGTGTTTATGTATCTATGTTATCTCTTGGGGGTACATTTCACCTGTTATTTTTATCTTCCCTTTATTGACCTGCTATGTGTTAGATTACTTTACATAAATTATTTCTAATTCTGACAACATCCTAATAAGGTAATGTAATTCCTCTTACTTTAGAGATGAAGACACACAGTCTCAAATAAGTAATTTTTCTCAAGACCAGCTAGGAAATGGCTGTGTGGAGCTTCAAACCCACATTTGTCCCACTCAGAAACTAATGGCTTTGTCACTTCTAGCTGAGAAGACAATGACTTTTCTGCCTAATGTCACCGAATAAAGGTCTGTGCTATTTGAGCACTTCATGCATGAGAATCTCCTATTTGGTGCCTTCTTCTTTACCCTTTTTATGTCTTAATAAGTGCAAGAACAGTTCTTTTGCATAGCAGAGGACACATCTGTGTAGTATAGAACAACATCACCAGATGTATACATCCAAGTGGGTGTATGTAGTTCCTTCAAAACACTGGGATTCCTTGGTGATTAGAGACTTATTTCAGTGATGCTGTTGCCAGTCACCACTTTTCTGATGCTTATTTTTTGGAAGTACCTTCAAAGTCAATTTAAAAACCATTCAAAGAAATGAGACTCATCATTTCAGTGACATTTACTGTTTTAAACCACAAATGATAACTTCCAGCTTTTCCTGCCACTCTCGTTCGTAGTAGTCAGCTTTGACTACTAACAACTTGAGGCTATTTCAAAAAAAGTAAGCCAAAGCTCAGTGAAAAAATATTTGCCTTTATTGTGTTCAAAAGAATGTGCTAGAGGTTTTCAGGTTCTCTCCAAAAGAAGAGTTCCAAATATGTTATGAGCCCAGCAGCGCCATTGGTTGAGTATTGAGATCTTTGGAAGGGACATATTTATTGAACTGGACAAGTCTGACAAATTGGTTAAACTAAATAAAGAGTTAGGAGGGTGGATAGTATGTTGGTTTTGAGCCTGGACTCTGGAGCCAGACAAACTGGATTCAAATCCTTCGTAATCCTCATCAACTGTAGTAATAAAATGTTCTTATGTAGGAAAAGTACTTTTGTACAAGTGTTAATATGAAAATAAATTAAGGCAGTTTCACCCTTTAGATTCTGTATCTAAGTATGTTTTATTTTATTGTAATCCTAGAAACCCATCTTGAAAGTGAGTTGCCTGGCATGGCATTGCAACACCAATAGCTTGAAATACCTGTGGCATCTTGGTAAAATATTCATCCAACCCACACTTCTGCACCCTTAATGACAGGAACATAGCCCTCAGGCAACACAGCCCATCTTTGGGCAGGTTTGGTGGTTGTAAAGTCTTCTGATGCTAAGCTGAAATCTCATTTCCTTATCATTCTCTCTCATAGAATCCCCTTGAAGTCATATGGAACAAGTCATTTCTTTGGTGGTCATACGCCTTCAGAGTATTTTCTTTTCGGGTGAAACTGCCTTAATTCCTTTAAACCATTTTCTTTCAGACATGGTTTGGTATCTTTCACCCTATTTATCTAACTGCTCTCAACAGACTTTGATTTCTCCCATTTATTTTGAGTTGTAATAACCAGAAGTAAGCATTGTCCTCCAGATTATAGAGACGGAGCTTTCTCCTCAGTAGATGAATTACACTCTTATAAATGTAGCCTAGGAATACATTCATTTTTATTTTACTTTAGTTTTTATTTTGAGAGCACACTGCATGCTTATAAAAGGGCCAAAAGAAAAAAAACTGTTAGCCCAGAATCCTATATCAAAGATAACCTTCAGGAATAAATGGAGAAATGAAGGCATTCTCAGAGGAAAGAAAACTAAGAAAATTTGTCACTAGATAAATAGATAGATGATAGATAAACTATATTCAGATCCATTAAACAAACAAAAAAATTGAAAGAACTGAAATTTTATAGAGCATGCCCTCTGACGACAATGAATCAATAGCAGAAAGATAAGAGGAAATTCTAACCACTTGGAAACTAAACAACACAATTCTAAACAACAGGTAGGTCAAAGTAGAAGTGTGAAGGAAATTTTTAAAAATACATTTAACTGAATAAAAATTTAGACGCAACATATCAATATTTGTGGGACATAGCTAAGGCAATACTGAGAAATAAATTTAGAGCACTAAATAAATTTAGAGTACAAAATACATACATAAAAAAGGATAATTCTCATGAATAATATAATCTCTCACTTAAGGAGCCCAGAAAGCAAAAAGCAAAGCTCTAACAGAAGAAAATAAATAATGAACAGCAGGAATCAATTAAATTGAAAACAGAAAAGCAGAAAATCCACAAAACAAAGAGCTGATTCTTTGAGAAAAAAGTAATCAAAATTGGCAAGTTTCTAAAACGTCTGACTAAAGAGAGGAGAGAGGAGAAAGAGAGAGAGAGAGAGAGAGAGAAATGAAACCAGGATTGTCACCGTATATCATGTAGACTTAAAAAAGGTAACAAGGGAATACTACTAACACTACACAAATTTTACACCTCAGATAGAATGAAACAATTCCTCATAAACCACAAGCTATTGCCATTCACCCAATATAAAATAGATAACTTGAATAACTTATAACTGTTAAGGAAATTGAATGTGTAATAAAAAACTCTCAAAAAAGAAATTCCAGGCCCATACAGTTTCACTAGATAATTTTCACAAACCTTTAAAGTTTTATACAGTCTTTTTAATAAAATACAAGAAGCAGGAACACTCCCCAATTCATGTTATGATGTTAATATCACCTTGATACCAATATAGATAGATAGATAAATAAATCACAAGAAAATAAAACTACCCACCCAAATCTCTCATGAACATATATGTAAAAATCCCTAACAAACTATTAGCAAATATAATTCAGCAATATATACAAAGGCTTATATACTATGACCAAGTGGGGTTTATTCCAGGAATGCAGGCTGGTTCATGAATGAAAAACTCAATCAATGTAACCCATCACAGTAACAAGAGAAAAAAATTGCATAATCATACCAATCCATGCATAAAAACATTTGACAAAATTCAACACACACAATATAAATTCTCAGAAAAGAGGAATAGAGGTTAACTCCCTCAACTGGATAAAAAGCATCTACAACAAAACCTATTTATATATATTATACTCAATGGTGAAAGACTGAATACTTTCCCCCTAAGGTCAGCAACAAAGAGAGAATGTTCCCCTCTCACTACTCTTATTCAACATAATGCTACAAGTTCTAGCCAGTGCAATAAGGCAAGAAAGGGAAATAAAAGAATACATTGTCAACACAGGGCAGAAGAAAAAAGAATATAGAATAGAAATAAACAAAATTGTCTCTATGTGTAGATATGCTATAATTGTGTATACAGAATATCCTGGAAAATCTACAACGGCCCCTAGAACTGATAAGTGAATTCTGTAAGGTAGTAGGAAACAAGATAAACATGCAAAAATCAATTATGTATGCAAAGTACATGACTGTATACAATTGCTATGAATAATTGGTAAGTGAAATTAAAATAACCATATATGTTTGGTCTTAACATATCACTTCTGTCCTCAAAACAAGAAATAGGCTGAACAAACAGGAAATCAACAACTCTTATTAGATTTATTAGCGAATTAAGGTCATGAGACAAACTACTTTCCCCAAAACTGGACAGACTGACAGGAGGAAAGAGAGAATCACAGTTTACTGGGAGCAGAAGCCCAGGAGGAAAAGCCTGTAGCTGAAGCCAGTAGCAGTAGAAACACTTTAAACTATAATTGAGAAGTTTTTGCAGGCTCAGTGTGGACTAGTTTGAGAGTTTGAAAATCCAGAGGACTCTGTATAGGTAAGCCTTCACAATTCCCTGCATTTTAACTCCAGGAACCCCATTAGGTTCTCTAGGTGAACACCGAGAAAATTCCTCATGTGCTCCCAACAGGAGGAAGGGAGAGGTAGCCATTTTGAAATACTCCCAGAACTCTCTGTTCCCCTTAACAAGGCCTGATCACTAGAGCTTAATAAACTGGAGTTTTACCAAAGCCTAACCAACCTGGGGCAATAGATACACTCAACTCTAGGCTGCTCTAGTGTGGGTAATGGGAAAGGGAAAATATTCAGCTCAGGCTCACTGAAAGACTGAGACTTAATCATAGGTCTATGGAATATTTACTCCCATCCCCTCACACTACCACATCAAGAAGCCCCTGCAGAGTAACGGGATTACTCACACCATATTTAAGGAGACGCCAGGGAAAGCTAAATATATCAGGGGAGACAAAAACAAGAACACCAGAGGAAATTTTAGCTTCTGATACCAAAGCTACAATAAATAGTAAACACAGCCTAACTCCAAGCTAGGTAAAATAAAACCTTATGTTAAAGGTTGTTTACCTCTGTTACCAATAATACATCATGCCTAGTTTTCAACAAAAAATTATAAGGGGCATACCAAAAGGAAAATACACATTCTGAGGAAACAAACCAAACATAAAAGCAGACTCATTTATGACTGAGATTTAGGATTACCAAGACAAGGATTTAAAAGAACTGTGATTGGCTCACCTCCCAGCATTTTGGGAGACCAACATGGAAGGATCACTCAATCTCAGGAGTTTAAGACCAGCCTGGGCAACATAGCAAGACCTTGTCTGTTATAAACAATAACAACAAAATTTTTGAATAAAAAAAGAAAATAATTGTGATTAATATGTCAAGGGATATCTAATAGAAAAAGTGGACACCATGTGAGAACAGATGTGTATGTAAGCAGAAAGATAGAAACTCTAGGAAAGAATCAAAAGGAAATGCTAGAAATAAAAAACATTGTAACTGAAATGAAGACTAGTTGGGTGCAGTGGCACAAGCTTGTATTCATATATACTTGACAGGCTGATGCAGGAGAATCGCTTGAGCTCAGGAGTTTGAAACTAGCCTGAGCAAAATAGTAAGACTGTCTTGAAAGAAAGGGGGAGGAGGGAGGGAGAAAGGGAGGGAGGAAAGAAGGAAGGAAGGGAAAGAAAGAAAAGAAGACTGTGATGGGCTCATTAATAGATCAAACACAGCCAGAGGAAGAATCAGTGCACTTGAAGATATATCAATAGACATTTCCAAAACTGAAATGCAAAGAGAGGAAAGAATGAAAAAGAACAGAATGTACAAGAACTGTGGGACAATTATAAAAGGTGTAACATATATGCAAGGGTAATATCAGAGGGAAAAGAAAATGCAGAAGAACGTAGCTAACACTGGGGAGTGACTGCAAATACAGATTAACATTAGAAAACAAAAACAAGAACATAAAATGTGGGCAAAGGACATGAATAGACATTTATCAAAAGAAGACATACAAATAGTCAACAAATACATGAAAAATGGTCGACATCACTAATCAGAGAAATGCAAATCAAAACCACAATGAGATATCATCTTATTCCAGTTAGAATGACCATTATTAAAAACAAAAAATATAGGCCAGGCTCGGTGGCTCAGCCTGTAATCCCAGCACTTTGGGAGGCCAAGACAAGTGGATTGCTTGAGCCCGCGGGTTTGAGACCAGCCAGGGCAACTTGGCGAGTCCTCGTCTCTACGATATATAAAAAATTAGCTGGGTGCAGTAGCACGCACCTATAGTTCCGACTACTTGGAAGGCTGAGGTGGAAGGATTGCCGGAGTCCAGCAGGTCGACACTGGGGTGGCTGTGAGAGTACCACGGCACTCCAGCCTAGGCGACAGGGTGAGACTACAACTCAAAAAAAGGAGAAAGAAAAAAAAAACCAGATGCTTATGAGGATGTGGAAAAAAGGAAACTCTTATACACTGTTAGTGGGAACGTAAACTGGTATAGCTGTTATGAAAAAACAATATGGAGAGTTCTCAAAAAACTAAAAATAAAACTACCACATGATCCAGCAATCCCCAAACTGGGTATTTATCCAAAGGAAAAGAAATCAGTGTATCAAAGGGATACCTGCACCCCCATGTTTATTGCAGAATTATTCCCAATAGCCAAGATATGGAATTAATCTAAGCATCCATCTTTGAACAAATGGCTAAAGAAAATGAAGTATATATACACAGTGGAATTCTATTTGGCCAGAAAAAAGAATAAAATCTTGTCATTTGCAGCAATGTGAATGAACTTGGAGATCATTATGTTAAGTGAAATAAGCCAGATACAGAAAGACAAATATGGCATGTTCTCACTCATATGTGGGAGCTAACAAATTTGATCTCATGAAGGTATAGTGGAATGATAGATACCAGAGGCTGGGGAGGGTGTGTATGTGTGTGTGTGTGTGTGTGTGTGTGTGTGTGTGTGTGTGTGTGTATGTGTTGGTGGCGGTCATGAAAAGAGAATGTTTAATCGGTACAAACACACAGTTAGATAGAAGGAACTTTATAGCATTATAATATTTGATGGCAGAGTAGGGTGACCATTGTTAACAACGATGTATTATATATCTCAAAGTGGCTAGAGAGAGAAATTGAAATGTCCCCAACACATAGAAATAATCAACACTCAAGGTGATGGGTACCCCAAATACCCTGATTTTTATATATTTCATGCATGTATCAAAATACCACATGCATATCCACAAATATGTGCAAATACTATATATTAATACAAATGTTTGCACAATGAAAAAGATGAAGAAAAAGAAGTAATAATAATGGCTGTGGATTTTCCAAAGTTAATGACAGATAAAATATCACAGATCCAGGAAGCTCAGACATCAGACAGGATAAACTTCCCAATATCTACACATAGTTATATCATATTCAAATTGTAGAAAATCAAAGACAAAGAGAAACCCTTGAAAGAAGCCAGAAGGAGGAAAACTCGGTACCTCTAGAAAAACAAGGATAAAGAATTACATTGGACTTATTTTTGGAAACCATGCAAGCAAGAAGAAGGTGGGGTAAAATATTCAAATTGTTGAAAGAAAAATACACCAACCTAGAATTCTGTATCCAGTGAAATTATTCTGCAGAAGCGAAGAAGAAATGAAACGTTCCCAGACAAGCAAAAAATTAGGGAATTTGTTATCAGTAGACCTGTTTTGCAAGAAATGTTAAAAAAAAAAAAGTTCTTCAAGAAAGAAGGAAAATTATATAGGTCAGAAACTCAAATCTACATAAATAGAACAGTGTTAGAGAGGGAATAAAAGTAAAATAACATCTTTTTTCTTATTTTTAATTGATCTAACAGATAATGGTTTGTTGAAAATAATAATAGCAACGGTATATGCAATGGTTATAGCCACCCTAGTGTTAGCACAATAGGTGTGTGAATTGAGTAGTCATTGTGTACATGAGCCCAACAGCAGGGACTCTCATTCACCAAGGATGATGAATGCAGAATGTACTGTCCCTCAAGGTGACCAACTGGTCTCTTGGTGTCAAGTAGTCTCCGCTGAACCTCTTTTTTCATAGAAACAGGGATGACATGTTGCCCAGGCTACTCTCATACTCCTGGCCTCAAGCAATCCTCCTGTCTCAACCTCCCAAAGTGCTGGAATTACAGGCCTGAGCAGTGACTCATCTTAACTGGACTTGAACCTTATTTCAGTCACGGTTTTGCCTTTCCTGCTTGCGGAGCTTCAGCCAGCATCATATGTGAGTATTCTATTGACACAAGACCCCACATAACGCCATATTGAACAAAAGGATCGACTTTACAGGAAAGGAGGTGCAGCAGTGGGCATACAACCATGAAATCTGTTGATTCTATAACACACTGAAGCCTTCGACCTGATACAGCAATGGGAAAACCTGTTGAACATGCCTCTGGAGGCCACCCTTGACATGGTAACCAGCGAGGATGTGGCGCCAACACTCCAGGATGCAGCATATACTATAAACCAATGACCATTAAATGGTGTGCTATCTCTTAGGTAGATCAGCTGGGTCCAGCAAACCAAGGCTGGAAGTCGTTCTTATCATAACTTCCAGTCATGTCCTCTTTAATGTGTGTCTTCTACTCCTACAACTTTGGACTCTGTGCATTTAGAGTTCTTGGCTCCAGAGGGGGAATGCTTCCACCAGTGGGCACACCAACAGTCTTATTAAATTTCAACTACGTGTCCCACCCAGTCATGATGAGCTTCTCATGCTAAGAGAGCAACAGTCAAGGAAAGAAGATACTGATCATCAGGACTCAGAAGTAGGTGGACAGAGCGTGTTTGGTACCCAGGTAATACACACATATCTCTGGTATGCCTTCGCTCCATTTTGAGGGTAAAAGTGCTAAGGGCAGCAGCTGTGGCTGGAGAAGGCACAGTGACTGATGATCCTCATACCTTTCGGAGGTGAGAATCTGGGTCATCCCACGTGGTGAGTCACTCACATCAGCGGAGATGCCTGCTGAGGATGAAAGGAATCTAGTTTAGGTGGTTGAGGGGATGGTGAGTACCATTTGTGTCCTTGAGACCATCTGCTGTGGCAGGGGCTGTAATCTATCTAACCTTCATTTTAAACATTTCCCTCAGGAAAAGAGGTCCATCCGAATCTCCGATCAGATTCTCATGCAAGGGGTGGGTTGTTGGTGGAAGCTATGGGACACTGTCCAGATTCCATCGCCCACACCCATGCCCCCAGGGCTCTCCACTTTAGAACTGAAGTACCGTCCCCAGTTTGTAGCTGGGTTCTCCCTCCTAGTGATTGTCCTTGGATAAAGAGGGCCACCTTGCCCAACATCATGCCCTCCTCCTGAGGGCAGCTCATGACCAGTGACTGCCAGTCAATGAGAAGTTTTAAAGGCCCTTTGTCTCCATCTGGGACATCTCTACAGGGCCAGCCATCCTAGCTGGCCAGAGTTCCCCATGGGATCAGCTGAGGCCTTTGTTATAACTTGGTCACAGCTTAACTTCTCTCTCGGACCAGTCCTAGTTTTTTCCCTCCCCACTGGGGTGATCAGAAGAGTACACCTGAATTAATATCCTACATACAAACCTCAGACTTAGAGCCTGCTTCTTGTGGAAACCAACCTGCAACAATCTCCAAGAGTTGGACATATCCCTTTTTATATTCTCTTATTTTAAATATAACTAAGATATCCTTTAAAAAAAAATCCCTTTAATGTCCTCTGCTCATTTGGGGCATTAGCTTTCTTCATAATATACTAATACTACCTTGATACTGTCATATTTTCATCCTTGGACCTCTACTCTGCTTTTCATCGGTAATACAGATCATTCAAAAGCAAGAGCTTCCCCATGAGGCCCCTACATATGACATGGGTTTTTTTAGTATGTTTCCTGCTGCTTCTTTATTGGGACCATTTGTGATAATACCAGGAAAATTGCAGTTTTGGTTCCTCTCAACCTTTATAGCTGTGTTTTCTCATCTGCAAAAAAGTTATCTATAAATTTTCTTTAAATTTTTTGTGCTCTACTTTTGTAAAGCCTAGCATACACGTCTGACCTAGCCAGTGTATCACTGGCTTCTCTTAGAATTCAAATGCCAGTTGGGTTTGTTGTAGTTGACACTTCTCCCCACCCTTGAACCTCTATTCTCAAGGATGAGCCAATTGAGAAGCAGACAAATGCACTATTGAGTGCATTGAGAGGTTCTTCCCTGGCAGCAAGTGAAAATCAGAAAGATTCTAGAACCACTTTCCTTGTTTGAAATGGATTGTACTTTCAGGGCACCTCTTTAAGGACTATGCCGTAGACCCTGTGGTGTGTGGCCAGCCTGACGGCTGGGCTTTTAGCCCAGGTTCTTGCTTTTCTCCTCTATCCTCTGCTGGGCCAAGAGTCAACGCTGAGCCCAGTCCAGTTGGCTGAGATTCTGGGTGCTTCTCCTAGTTTCTGCCAACTTTCTTTGTTTCTGGTATTTCTACTCTAGTTCATATGTTGATCCTTGAGCTAAGACTCTGGTCAACAGGATGCCAGGCAATCATGCTTCCCAGGATGCCTCACCCCTCCCCTTGCCCTCAGATTAGGCCCTTCACACTGATGCTGGCCCAAGATGCACGTGTTCCCACTATGACTGCATCTGAGTCCACAATAAGACTTTGAACCTGAACTGTTAGCATCTGCAGCCTGGGTGAGTTCCCCTGCCCCTGTGTCAGGCACCTCAGCAAAATTTTTTCTCACAGCAAATGCTTACATGCCCATCACTTCAGCCAGTACTGCTGCTTTGACAAATTAGTCCCTGTTAATGAGAATTAAGCCCAGGATAGTAGTACCCCTGATTAGATTCCCCCACCCTCTGAAGGGTAAAATTTCTGGCAAAACAAGGAAAACATTTTCCAGAATTTGAGCATTATCTTAATGGGACTTTGCATGAAGGTTTAATTTAGGTTTAGTTGTAACCAAAATATCTTACTTCTTTTTCTGTTGTATGTCATTAAAATATTAGCCAAAACTTTCATCTTAGCAGATAGATTTATATTATTTTCCCACAATTACTTAAATTTTCTTTAATTTCAAATTTGTAGATATTCAAAAGAGTAGGTATCTTCTATTTCAAAGCAAGAAAGGCTAAATGTTTGACAGAAAACAAGTAGTATTAACACGTACACAAGCCACAGTGAAAACAGTTTACTGAGATTTGTAAAAGAGAGGACCACTCATATGCCAGACACTTTGACATTAACTATATGTCAGAGGGGGAAAAAAACAAGTACCAAGAACCAAGATGTTCTGAGAATTAGCAGGGAAACAGTGGCTCGTAATTAAGCAGCATTAAGATGACTAAGGTTACATTATAGTAGTCTAATAACTAAAACATCCACTGATCTTTCCGAGGACTGATAAGCAGCTTAAAATGTTATATTAAGATATTTGTTATAGTTTCCTAAATTAAGATCTTACATTTGTAATTATTTACCCAACATCATTAGTGTAATCTCTTAAGCAAATTATACTTTGCTTGGGTCAATAAATTTCATTTTTATTCTGTAGCCCAAGTATGCATACAGGCCCTGGATAACCCAGTCAAAAATTTACACACAAAGAATCATTTGCATGTGTGAAGGATTGAATAGTCAAAATGCACAATTTACTAAATTCAAGGCAAGCCTATACTTCAGAACAGCATCTGTCCTGAGCTCACTAAGTTAGTAAGTGGCCACACTGTTTTCCTTCAGCTAAGCAAAATGGCAAGAGGGACCTGCCGGCAGATTCCATCACTATGCTGGAACAATGACTGGAATTTAAGGAATGATATATGAAGCAAGATAATTTAAGACCACCAAAGAAGTGACAAGGGAACCACATTTTTTTGTTTGTCCCAAGAAGCGGTCCTGCGTCCAGTTCAATGGATGTCACTGCAAGTTCAGCGGGGAGCAAATGGTGGGTGGACTGAAGCTTCGGGGCCCCCTTGGTTTAAACTCATGTGATCCAGGTTGGCTCTGGAGATTTAAAAGCCAAAACTCGGTACAAGCATCTTTCAACTAGTGATCCGGAAACAAATCTCGACAAGTGAGTGGGGAAGAGAAGGGAGAGATGGCCGCTGTCCTCTCAGCGAAGATTTCACAAAACAGAAGAGGGAACCCAGCGAGTCCCTTTCACTTCTCAACTGACTTTAGTAAAGGCTGGTCTTTTTCATGATCCGAAGGAACTCCTCCTCGTTCACTTCGCCGTCTCCATCCCGATCGGCCTCGTCGATCATTTCCTGCAGCTCCTCGTCCGTGAGGTTTTCCCCCAGCTCAGTGGCCACGCGCTTCAGGTTTTTGAAAGAGATCTTCCCGGTTTCATCGTCATCGAAGAGCCGGAAAGCCTTCAGGATCTCTTCCTTGGTGTCCTTCTCGGCCATCTTCTGGGTCATCACGGCCAAGAAGTCGTTGAAGCTGATCTTCCCGGTGCCTTCCTTGTCCACCTCCAAGATCATTTTCTTCATCTCTTCCTTCTTGGGCTCAAAGCCCAGGGCTCGCATGGCCACCTTCAGCTCCTTCACGTCGATGGTCCCGCTGCCATCGGCGTCGAAGAGGTCAAACGCCTCCCGAACCTCCTGCTTCTGCTCTTCGGTGAGCTCGGGCTTGGGACCCGCCCTTTTCTTCTGGCTGGTGGAGGGCGCGTTGGGCTTCTTAATGCTGGAAGCCATCGCTCCGCGCGGCCGCGGCCTCAACGGCGGCGCCGCGCTCACCGCGGTCACGGTGCTCGCGCTCGGACGCCCCCACCTGGCGTGGCTGGGCCTCGCCTCGTTCTCGCGCAGCCGCCGCCCGCCACCCACGCCGAGGAACCTGCTCTCCTCCAGCCACCACGTCCGCGAGGTCTTGCTTACCCGACCATCCGCAGTTCCCTCGGTGTAACGCCCAGTTTCCACGCGTCGACACCTGAGCTGGCCGGCACAGCCTGTAGCCACAGTTGTCTTCTTGCACTCATTGGCGTTTGCTGTTCTTTTCAGGCCCTTTGTTTGCACCTGCAAGACCAGCTTTGTAGATTCGTTGGGAAGTTCTTCTTGTCTCCTTTTCCATGCTAATTAAAAAAACTTTCTCGGTCTGAGGTCACCTAAGGGTAAATGTAGGATTGAGTTGGAGTCCCACTCTGTCGCCCAGACTGGATGGCCACCGCAGCCTCGACGTGCTGGGCTCCTGCGATCCTTCCGCCTCAGCCTTCCAAAGAGCTGGAACTACAGGCACGCGCAACCACGAACGGCTAATTTTTTGATTTATTGTAGAGATGAGGTCTCGCCAAGTTGCCCAGGCACGCCTCAAACCATGGGCTCAGGCAATCCACTCGCCTTGGCCTCCCAAAGCGTGGGATTACAGGCTCAGCCGCCGAGACCAGACATGAGCAGCCATTTTAACATTGCTAAGCTTTGTCATATTTTTCTAGCAGTTCACCTTGATTTACCCTCTAATCACCAGCCAAGGACAGAACCCGTTTCTCAGAGGTAGCTATTGATAATTGCTTTACAACCCCTTCCCAGCTTGTAAACAAGTTAATCTAATCAGCTCTTCATGACACAGACCCCATCACCATGACAGCAATCATGGGACTAACCCACCCATCTGCCTGCGGTCCACCACCTGACCTCAGTAGCTGCTCTTACCTGTCCCCTCCGTGATGACATGAAGCAGACCACCACCCAATCACATCAAGGGGAAAGTTTAAAAGGATTCGACTGGAAGCGGTTGCCATCGCTTTGTTAAACTCCAGTGTATCCGCATGGCTCTTTGAGCTATGGCCATTATGTTTCTTGGTTTGGCCTCCCTCCCCTACCTCCGGGAGGTGAATCTCTCCTCTCTCTCTCTCTCTCTCTCTCTCTGTCTCTCTCTCTCTCTCTCATTTATTTTCTAAATAAACTATATTTTTCAATCTAACTTCTGTGCAATTTTTTACATCTTTCTTGTGGCACTGGATTGCACAACCCCACCCCCGGACCTAACATTTTGGAGGCCCTGCTGGGATATATTTTTAGCCTAACAATAATCAAGATTGAGTTTGATCACTTGGCATTCAATGTGGGGAAGGAGAAGGCAGAGAGCATATTAAAAGTCACACCATGTGTTCAACTTGACATAAATGGGAAACAGATAAAATGGAAAAAGTTATGTATAAAATTTGTAGAAGTTTGTCTCCTGACATTACACTCAACAATAATAAAACTTTTCTGGCATGTTCTCAAATATGAAACGTAATAGCCAAATGTATGATTTACTTTGTGTTTCCATTTTACATACTCAGCATAATTGCACTTAAATAATGGTCATAATTTCATTCACCGGAGTTTTAATTCAGAGGGAGGGAAGTTGATATACTGCATTCTGGTATTCTAATATTTTTTTTCCTAAACCCCTAGCAGCATATTGCTCTCACTGTTTATCATCAACTCAGGACGCTGCTGAAACCCTTCTTTGGCAGTCAGCACAGGAAGAGGTGATACAGGGCTTGTTGGGAATAAAAATTGCCTTCTGGGAGTCAAGGGGTTCTCCTATAAACCAAAGAGCAAGAGAAAAAATGGAAAAGAAAGAAGGATAAATTACCAGATAAGCCTACAAAAAAATTGCTTGTAGAATTGCTCTGTGTTTTTTTACGCTGTTACAAACAAGAAAGCTGACCTCTATTTTTTTAGCATTCTCCTCCCCCACAAAAATCTCAATTACCACTGCTTAATCAGTTACAATTGATGGCACTTTGAAGAATTTTGTATCCTCAGCACCTAGAACAGTGCTTGACACATAGTAGAGAGATTAGTGCATGTTTGTTGAATGAATGCATGACAACTAATGTTGTTTTTAAAATACCTTCTGAGTCATCAACTTAAAACAAAAAGCTCAAAAGAGTTAATGATGTGAGTCTTGTTTTACAAACTGTGTTTTAGTGATCAGATGTTGTTTACATGGCTATATCTCACCACCTGCCCCAGTGTATATGTGACTCAATGGACAGAGGTCCTGGACACAGGGTTTTTAAAGGCCAAGGAAATGTACCTGGAACCACATCCCCCCACACCCCACTCCCCCCCACCCCAGCCCCGGCTTCCCAGCTTCCAGCACTTGTTGCAGACAATGTGAACTCAAAGCAGACTTTGGCAGGCAGACATTACAGCTGCTAATCTTCCAATACTGCAAATCCTCCTGTCCTGCTTTCTTCCATGTCAAAAAGCCTGGTATCTTATTGCAGGCTCATACCTTGTTACCTCAGTGACCTTGGGAATGTTGTTTAACCTCCCAGATTCCTTGGAAGCTCCTGCAAAGTAGGCATCATAATAAAGCTTCCTAATGCATTTTCAATGAGAGAATGTACATAAAATTTCCAGGGACAGTGCCCCAGTGGGTCTATACTGATCTGGGTAATTGTTAGTTGAATCTGAATTTCTCCCAGACATTGTACATTTCCTTTGGCACCCTCCCCTCTGCCCAAATTCGAGCCAAGCTATGAGGTGTTGGGAAAAACTGAAGGATAGAAGCTGCCTTATATAGCGATCCATTTGGGCCAAGCTGAACTCAAAGCAAAACGGTTGTCATAGTTTCCAGATGTGTGCAATCAACAGTCACAACATAGGGCCACCAAGAGCTCCTTTTGTAGAAACAATGCCCACAGTCAGAGTCAGCACTTAGTGGGGAGTTACTCTATGTCCATAAACCAAATTCTGACTTGAAAAGGGAAGGGAAATTTACATTCATTGTGTGCCCGGCATTGGACTTGCTCCTTACATCTACCATCTAATTTTATCCTTGCCATCATTTCCATTTCCCATTTTGCAGATGAAAAAAATGAGAGGGCTGTCATATGTATCTGACAATACACAGTCAATGAATGGTGGTTCTTGGATCTAAACTTTGGTCTGCTGAGGCTTTGCTCACTAATCATGCTGCCATCTCCAAAAGTTGCAATTACTACCAGAATCTAATATCATTAGGAAGATATGATACAGATTTTCTTCCCTACACCTAACAGTAATTCCAAGCATTCTTGTTTAGAAAGATTTAACAGCAATTTAAGACAGAGTCCCATTCTGGGGCAAGTCACTGAGAGAAAGTGCAATATGCTTGATATTTACATGTTCCTTCATTCTGCTTCATTCCACTCCCAGCTTTCAACTCCGTGTATGAGCTAGTGGGAAGCAGTCGGGGCAGAGTGCCTTGGCTGGCGGTGATACAGTCTATACAAGGCGTGTGAAAATCAGCTTTGTTACTTTAAAGTCATTTTTAAAGTAAGACTTAGGTGTATAAGTAAGACGGATATAAAGTAAACGAGATGTCCTGGAAAAGCAATGGATGTGAGTGGTTTTTTTGTTTGCTTGCTTTGGGGTTTGACGAGGCACTCAAAATTCTGTGTACCACAGCGTCCTAGGTAATACGCAAAATGAGTGGTTGATTATCTGAGAAGGAGAAAGGAGATGGTTGTTTAGGTCTGGTCATGGAGACTTAACAAATGGAAGAGGGGAGAAAAGAAGTACCGGAATTCTGCGACAGGGTCTGGAGTCAGTTGAGACCAAGAGAAAGGACCTACCAGCTTACTTATGCTGATTATTTGGTTTTCCATCTGACTTGCGGGGCATGAAAAAGGTGAGGCTCAGGAGTCTTTCAAAATTTGAGTTGGATTCAGCAAATTCCAGATGCCACCCAAGGCAGAAAACATGCATAATAAAGTTTTTTTTTATTGCTGCTTGTTTACTTTCCAACAAATGCAGAACAGAGAAAATGCAAATGCCTGACATTGCTGCTACATAAGCAGGACAACTGCACTGGGGTTGTGGAAGGAGAGTCCCAAAACCAACAGTAACAGAGCAAAACCTTAACTACGTGGAGTCATTTACAAGAAATGGACTCAGCAGCAAAAGTTTTACAATCCCAGTGGTCTCTGAGTGGGAATCTGAAGTCAAGTCCAGTGACTCAACCCAAGCCTTTTTGGCAAGCCCAGGAACAGATTGAAGTGCCCAGCCAAAGGCTACATGATTTCTTATTCCATGAACCCCAGAAATAAAGAAATACTCCTCTCAGATACAAAAGCAGACTGTGCTTTATAGAAAAATTTGCCAGCATTTTGCAGTTCCTCAAACTTTCACCCAAATATTTCTAATAGCAAAGGAGAGTTTAAAGCCATCCCCTGAGATCCAGGAAAACATTGAGAAGACGCCTACCACAAACATGAACTGTCTTTATTAATCCTGTGTCTTATTTTTTAAAAAGGTAAATTTTTAATTCATAGCACATTTGCTGGTTACATTATGGTATTAAATAACTGACTATTGAGCAAATTTGATTTCTTCCCCAAAAATGCACTGTGCTTATTTCATGACTTAAAACATACTCTAAGGACAGGATCACCGTTTACAGAACCTTACATGTTTTAGCAAACACAAATGTGGAACTTAATGTGTACTCAAGGTGAATAAAGATCTACAATGTTTCTCAACCCTGCCCAACCTAGATCTACCCTGCTTAGACATCATTTGGGGTTGGGATTGAAAGAAGGAAAAGGAAGGAAAAGTGTGAGGAGAGAGAGGAAGATGAATGAATTTCCAGAGCATTTTGAACTTGTTAGGTGGGGAAAAATTAAATGCATCCAGGGAAAGAATACTGCCCCTCCCCTTCTCTTCCCGGAGCCCAGATCAGCCCAAATTAAGCATTGCTTTGATGGAACCAAGCTGAGAAAAAACACAATCTACGTTGATGTAACCTCAAAGCAGAACCTCATGGGACTTGTGATGTGGCAGTTGTACCACCCTGTAAGTGGTCTGCTGAGGGCCTGCCAGATTGCAGGCATCCTACAGAAAATGCAGATCCAGAAGCCCCAGGAGTGGCTTCCTTGGATTTTTAAAATAGCTCATAGACTTAGCTACCGGTTACTCTTTGATCCACCTTCTTTCACTCTCTAAGAGCCCTGGAACTTCAGCAACTAGAGCTGACTCCAAGGGTGTTAACTGAGGAAAATTTTTTGATCACCAGAGGTGGAAAGGTCAGAAGCCTACAGGGGTGTTAGGTAACACAGAATGAACCAAACAGGCTGCCTGGGAAGGGCATATTTAGGGATTAGCAGTGACCTAGAGAACTTGTGCCCTTCTTAAAGACATTGAAATTCAAATTAAAAAAAAACAAAACAAAATAAACGTACAGGCCTAAGAAAGCAGGTCAGGCAGAACTTGGCCTATGGACTTCCAGGAGTAAGGATGCTTCTCAGAGAAAAGGACAGTCAAGGAAAATGGAATTCTAGCCTAATGGCCATTTGTGCTGAGTTCCTTTAGCACAGCAAATATTGTTTGTTTGTTTGTTTATGTCAGGGTCTTGCTCTGTGGCCCAGGTTGAAGTGCAGTGGCACATGAATCATCACAGCCTCAACCTCCTGGGCTCAGATGTTCCTTCTACCCTGAGTAGCTGAGACTACAAGTGTCTACCACCCATGTCTGGCTATTCTTTTATTTTTTGCAGATATGAAATCTCGCTGTGCTATCCAGCCTGGCCTCGAACTCCTGGACTCAAGCAGTCCTCCCGTCTCAGCCTCCAACATGCTAGGATTATAGACTGGTATCCTTTTAAAAGCTATGTATGTGCCCAGCCTAAATATCTTAATGGAAGGATAGACCATACTATAGGACCAGCCCATAGGAGCAAGTAAACTTCTGTGGAGGTAGCAATTCTTCTGTTTGGTTTTCTCCCCCACCAACTTGGAAGGAGAGGAGTCTAATCTGCCCACTATATCTTTTCCACCAGACCTCTCGGGGCCTAGAGGATTGGCAGTAAGGGTGATATAGGACTGCACAGAGGCCACTCATGAGGTCCTGTGCATGTTACCATGAGGGAGCAGAACAACTGGGGACTGGACTCTCTCCCACATACAGCAGCCATGTTTTCAGAAGCCTGCTCCCAGCTCAGAGGGAATTGGAGATGCCAAATGAAAGTGACAGGAGGTGGTGGAGAAAGTTTATGCCTTTTATGAATAAAAGACACTTTAAAAACAATCTGAGAAGTAGATTTTGGATAAAAATCAGTTCCATCACTGAAATATACATTTAAAAACAAGCTTCTGAACTAAATTAGAGTTCTACTTCATTTCAAAGTTTAGCAGTTGTGTCAGCAAACAAAACATCAAAGGAAACCAACAGGCCATTTTAGTTTCCTCTGAAGTAGCAACCAGAAATCTCTTTCTCAGTGAGTAATCATATTACAGCCCCCTACTGCTGAGCCTCTAAGAAGGAAAGGGGGTACAGCTAGGCAGGAGGAGATGATGTCTGCCTCATCCTATTGAGTTGGCAACTGACCATCTCCATACAGGTTTTTCATTTAGGTGTTGGTTAAACATCTTTCGAAACTTAATGGGTTCACCACCCAGAATTGCTGGCCCTCTTAGTTTGCTTCATGTTCTGCACCTGCCAGTTTGTATCTACAAAGTCCTTTTCATATTCTTTTGGTTTCTGAATACTTTTTATCTGAAACCTATGTCCTTTTGTTTTTTTCATGTGACACTGGTCAGGGCATCTTTTCCTTGAATGTCGTGTGTGGGACAAAGCTCAGAATGGAAACTGGGTCATTTAGTTGTAGTATTGTTTTCTTTTCTCTTTTTTCTTTCTTTCTTCTTTTTTTTTTTAGGATAAGGGGCTTTATTGATGGTACACAATGAGGTGGGTCTCCCTAGGTCCCTCCTCCAAGTTTTCAGGGGGTCTGACATGGACACTGTGAGGAGGGGAGATTCTCAGTGTGGTTGGGACTCCTCAGCAGCTGAGGGCCTCTCTTCCTCTCATGCTCTTGCTGGAGCTGATGGTTTGAGGTTTTTTAGTCTTTGGAGGCCATATAGACCGTGAAGTCCACCACCCTGTTGCTATAACCAAAATCTTTGTCATACCAAGAGATGAGTTTGACAAAGTGGTCGTTGAGGGCAATGCCAGACCCAGGATCAAAGGTGGAAGAGTGGGTATCACTATTATAGTCAGAGGACACAACCTGGTGGTTGACATTGCCCAGAATGCCCCTGAGGGGGTCCTTGGATGCCTGCTTCACCACTTCTTGATGTCATCACATTTGAAGGGTTTCTTCAGGGGGCAGGTCAGGTCTACGATGGACACATTGGTGGTGGGGACCCATACCCACGAGCTTCCCATTCAGCATGGGAATGACCTTGCCCATGGATTTGGTAGTGCCAGTGAACACAGTAATGATGTTCTGGAGGGCCTCATGGCCATCGTGCCACAGCTTCTTAGAAGGGCCATTCATGGTCTTCTGGGTGGGAGTGGTAGCATGGACAGTGGTCATGAATCTCTCCATGATGCTGAAGTTGTTGTGGATGACCTTGGCCAGGGGAGTTAAGCAGTTAGTGGTACAGGAGGCATTGCTGACATTCGTGAGGTTGGTCTAGTACATATTGTGGTTCACGCCCATCACAAACATGGGGACATCAGTGGAGTTGGCTGAGATGATGACCCTTTTGGCTCCCCCCATAAGTAAGCCCTAGGCTTCTCCACGTTAGGGAAGATGGCTGTGGACTCCACCACACAATCAGCACTGGCGTCACCCCTTTTGATTTTGGTGGGGGTCTTACTCATGGAAGATGGTGATGGGATTTCCATTGATGACAAGCTTCCTGTTCTCAACCTTGACGATGCTGTGGAACTTCCTATTGGTAGAGTCATACTGGAACACGTTGACCATGTAGTTGAGGTCAATAAAGGGGTCAGTGACAATACCCACTTTGCTGGAGCTAAAAGCAGCCCTGGTGACCAGGTGTCCAAAACGACCAGATCTGTTCACTCTGGCCTTCACCTTCACCATGATGTCTCAGACCACAACTGGTGCTGAGTGAGAAATGGGGCTGTCTGTCATATGGGAGGAACAGAGAGCCGAGGTATTGTTTTCAATTACACCTCATGCAAATTGTCTACCTATGAGGGTGATCTGAGCCTCTTTGCCTTAGTGCAAAATCATAGTGAATTCTAAAGCTCCCCACATTCTCTAAGAACAGATTTCATGCAGACACTTTGAAAAATCGTATTTTACAGATAACAGATGGGAATGAGGCAAAGGAAAAAAGAAGAAGCAATTTAATTCTCAAATATAAACTCATATATCAAACTCATCTACCAAGCCAGGTTGAAAAGGGGGGTTAAGTATTTCATTGCAGACCTATCTTTGTGAACTTATCAAAATCATGAGTATTTAGTAAATCCTAAAAAAAAAATTGGCAGACATTATTTAGTCTTTCTTTCTGCTTTAAAATTGTGAACATCTTAATTTCCCACCATAGTCAAATTTTGGAGACTACAGCATTGGCTGTATATTTTATGCCTAAATACTGTTAATATGAAGAAGTACCTGATTTGTAAAAGATTCATTTAGAATAAATAAAAATAAATAAATTTATACTTTAGTATGAGAACACTCCAGAAATTTACCAGACTAGGATTCATGTCTAGATAAATGGGATAAGATTAAGAATGTATTCAGAGATGTCTTTCCTTTGTTGCTGGTCATTTCATCCCTGCTGGAGCCTCTGGCGGCCCCAAAGAGGAGAAGGCAGAGATATTGCAGGTGTAAGCTGAAGTGAATTGTCCATACTATGAAGATGGTATGTAAATATGATGTGGTGACCATATGACCATGTGCATAGGGCAGCAGGGTGGTGGGAGCTTAAGTGCAGGCCCAGAAGCCCCACATGCCTGCCTTTGAATGCTGCTACCATCCCTCTACTAGTTACTTGATTATGGGCAAGCTAAGCTTCAAATGAGCAAGATAAGCTTATAAAAATGGCAGAAGAGTAATTAGCTCATAGGTTTGCAGTGGTGATTAAATGAGATAATCCATGTGAAATATTTAATACTGTGCCTGGTCTACAGTAAGCATTCTGTGAATGCAATACATTATGGTTTACAAAGCACTTCTACATACACATACACTTGTTTAACATCCCAAAAAGCCTGTATGTAGGCTTTATTAGTCCCCTTTTATCAAGGAAGCATCTGAGGTCAGACACTCTCAGCCATTTTCCTGTTCACACAGTGAGCAACACTAGTCTTCTGGTCTTAACACCCATGTTCTTCCTTTAAGCTCCTCCCTTTCAAGCACAAGGCAAGTGAACTACTTATTTTAAATGTTCAAGAGTCCCAGAGAATATGAAAGCTTAAAGCTTTATTCAGTCCAATTTAGCGTAATGGGTAAACATGGGCTTTTGAGCCAAACATACCTGGGTTCAAATTCACTTTCGGGTTGTGTTACTTTGATCCAGTTAATCCACTCTCTGTACCTGTTTTCTCCTTCATAATATAGCACAATCTTCCCTATAGGTCACTATGTGCACTTTGAAGAAAGCAAGAGGAACAGTGCCTTTATCCTATTCAAGACTCTGTCAAGTTTAGTCACTTACTAGCTGCAAACTTAGTTATTCAGTGGTGGGTACTTTCAGTGTTCTATAAGCTATATAAATTCTCTATAATAACTAATATGATTCAATGATATATTTATTTGAAAATTACCGTCTTTACATTGCCTCAACTTAAAATACAACTTACTAAGGCAAGAATGTACATATTTAATAAAGTATGTCACTCTAAATAAGAGTGCCTGTGTTTGGATGGCAACACTATCCAGTTAATTCAATAACTCAATTCCAATTGTTGGAACTGTTCTTTGGTGTTATGGACTGAAACATACAGTGGTGAGATTGTCAATGTGGTCATCATGTAGACCATGGCTTTGCTGTTTAGTGACATCTAAAAATTTTACTCACTGTCTAACCATATTTCTCCAGTTTGATCTTTGCCACTTATGGTTATCAGACTTACTTTTTACTAGTTTCCAAAATAACAGTTGCTTCAATGAAATAGATTTAGTTCTCTCTAATACAGTCCAAGCTCACATGGCTATTCAGATGTCCCCAGGGTGCTAGGATCCTTCGATATCATTGCCCTAGGCCTCTTAAGTGGTTTGCCCTTGTCTATGTGGTCTGAGATGGCTTACAACCACAGGCATCTTTTTTTTTTTTTGAGTCGTAGTCTCACTCTGTCACCCAGGCTGGAGTGCAGTGGCATGCTCACGGTCACTGCAGCTTTGACCTGCTGGGCTCAGGTGATTCTTCCACCTCAGCCTTCCAAGTAGTTGGAACTACAGGCATGCGCCATCATGCCTGGCTAATTTTTCTTGATTTATTGTAGAGATGACGTCTCCTCAAGTTGCTCAGGCTGATCTTGAACTTGTGGGCTCAGACAATGCTCTCACCTCAGCCTCCCAAAGTGCTGGGATTATAGGCATGAGTCACCCTGCTCAGCTGGCCACAGGCATCTTAATCAGCTCCACATAACCACTTCTGTGATGACCAGTTCTGTGCAGGTTTTGACAGTTGGCTTGACTGCAACCTGGCAGTGCCTCTTGATTTCTGTTCCGAAGGTTCTCAGACATCACAGCAAGTGCAATCCAGCAGTGTAGGAGAATTAACATCTTGATAAATGGAGGGCTAGTATCAATGAATAGTCCCCCTTGTGTTTCCCCAGTGAAAGGTCCTGTGAGACTGAGCACCAGTCACCTACAAGAGTGGCCATAAATTCTTGCATTGGCCTCCACTCTTCCTTGCTTCTCTCCCTATCTTTCACTCTTGCTCCCTGAGATCACTTCCCAAATAAATTGACAGTTAAGCTTTAGCTTCAGATTCTACTGTCAGGGGAACCCAGGCCAAGAGCGGGGAATGCACAAGCCTTCCATGAATCAGAAGTTGCCCACATCTCTTCTGCTCACACTCCCCTGGCCATGTGAGTTGCAAGAGAAGATGAGAAGTAGGTTCTTTATTCTGGGTATTCCTGCTCCCAGTTAAAAAGTCCATTACACGGATGAAGTCTCTGAATGTACTTTATGTGCATACCTCTTTATTTAGACAAATTTGAATTTGCACAACTAAATACACCACGGATAAACAAGGGATTATGACCACTGAGCTAAGAGACCTGAGTTCTTGTCTGTACACTTCCACGCATTTTCTACATGAACTTAGGCAAGTTGCTTAAGTCTTCTGGGCCTGAATTTTCTTATTCATAAAATAGTGATAGTCATAACTTCTTTCTCTGGGTAGTTGTGAGAAGAATGAGATTGCAGACAGGAAAGCACTTTAAAACTTGTAAAATACGATGATGTAAATTTGGGTTAGATTTGGATATTGCCTATATGAACACAGTAAAACAGTGGTAGAACATTCAGTTCCATTGTGTTACTATATCACCAGACAGTCCCACCCACAGAGCACAAACTCATTTATCCCATGCGTGGAAGAAATCTCCCAACTCACCATCCTGGGAAATAGTGATCAGAATCAGGTAAACATTTGCTACTTAGAAGGTTACATTGAGTAGGTCTCTTGCAGATAATCTCTCATCATTTCATCACTATTTCTTTGTCTTCCAAAAGGTTATCTACCTCTGGAATTTATCCTTTTAAAAATAATCAGAAAGAGAAAGCCAGGGAAAAAAAAGTTGCTCATGATACTCATCACGTGAGCCCAAGGGACAGAATGGCATTCTCTCTCTTCATCAATAACCTAAACTTTCAAACATGCAGGAATGGTTAAGGATTCCTTCTGGTCTATTTTAAGGAGCAAATTTATTAGTCCTATAGCATCTCGTAATCCTGAGGTATTTAGGAAAACTACATTCTTTAGATTCTGAAACCCTGGCTGTTTCCCCAAGCTACTTCAAACAATGCAGCTTTTGCTGATGGGGCACTCCATGGGCCAGCAGTGTTGTTGAATTGTAAGTAAATAATCTTGAAACAAAACCACGGTTGACACACTGTCATATTATGTTTACTGCTCCAGAGGAGGGATTTATTCTAAGGATATTGAAAAATTCCATTGCCGTTTAGGGAAAGTGACAATTGGGATCACCCATAAATTAGAGTAATTGCCCTTTATACCGTAGATATGATCCAAAACGTTGCACATGTGCTATATCATATGCGAAATAGAACAGCACTGGATAAAAATATATAGTGTTACTAAATAAAAACAGATACTGGGGATATGACATATGTTTAAATTGCCAAATTTGGCTATAGCCAGCTTTGCTCTTTCCTCTGCATTAATAAACATGGGAGTTCTAAACTGGAGCAGAAAATAACCAGTCCAACCACATCCTGCTTTATTTTAGCATAGATTTCTTGGTGTAGTTTAGGTTACCTTTTTACAATGATTTAATATTTAATGAGCCAGATCTCTCTTTTCTTATAAGAGGGGCGAATATTACAATTTTCTAAAACCCAATACCTTCACTCTCCTCTTGTTCTCCCTCCATGCCTGGCTCACTTAGGAGTTGATCTGGCTTTGTAGATGGTGTATTGGTGAGAGATGTCACTTAATATGAAGTAGGGACAAATACCTAGGAAGGCATCAACCACAGTCCTTTATTCCAGCAATAGCTTCTCTAGGGTGACTCTAAGTAAATCACAGCAACATATAATTACAGAAAATCAAAAAGAACAAAACTAGGATTAAGCTACCACCTCCCCTTGTGAACATAATCACCTTCCTCTGATACCTTCTAAAATCTTGCAAATAGCAAACGTGTGCTTTCTGAGATTGTTTCTCTATGAATAATGGTAGTTATAAAGATATGGAGGGAAAAAAGAGTTCTTCCACAGTTGTGATTGGAAGAGGACAGTTTCCTTCATCTTCTGACTCTGATGAGTCCTTCCTAAAGTAGAGCTGAAACCTCATCTTCAGATTCCTCTAGAAGAGTCTCTAATATTTAGCAGAGAGACAGTTATTTAGCAGGGTGGAAACTCCAGACAAGTTGCAAGTAATTAAAGCACTGAGGATGTTGCCGTATAGTGAAGAAGGTGGCGTTCTGCATGGCCTGTGGAGCCAGGGAGTTGTCTCCCAGGCAAGGCCCTGTTTGGGCCCATTCTAGCAGGGTGACAAGCAGTAGGGAAGAGCTGAAGACTTTTAGATAGAGAAAATAACACATACAAAGAAGCCAGAAAGTGAGCAGCAAGTTCAGAGCTGTGGGTGGTCTGCTTGGTCAGGTACAGGACATGAGCACAGGACCTGAGTATAGGATGTGTGGGTGGGAGTTGGGGTGGGGAGTTGGGGTTGGCCTGAGCCCTGTGGAAGTCTGCTGGGTAATCGGGTACTCAGGTATGGTAGGCACTGGAGTGGCAGCTACGAGCCATGGCAGTCCTGGCCATGAAAATCAGGGTCTTAGGCTGGGATAGTCTGGTGGAGATGTGACTTTCTGTTATAGACACCCAAGGGAGGCTGCTGATAGTGCAGCACAACAGCGTGGCCACACTGTTTCCTCTGGTCTGCCCAAGAGCCCAGGGCCACCACACGGCTCTGAAAGTCCTTAGTAGCAGCAGCAGCAAAGGGGCAGACTCTTAAACAGCTTATAGAACCATCCATGGCCAGTTGTTATGATCCCACCACCACTCCCACCTCTCCTGCCAACCTGGCTGGGTTGTGCTCTCATGTCTGCACATTTTGCTTGTTCTGCCAGCTAGACTCTTCCTCACTTATAAAAAGCCAGCAAGTACTCCTTTCTTTTTAAAATGTTCTCTATGTTTTATGCCTCATAACAAGGAATGTTTGACATTCAGATAGTCAGTAAATACCCTCACTTGTTTCAGTTCTTTTTCTGGTGAGGTTTCTCCACCTCCCCCCGCCCCTTTCCCGCCTCCCCTGTGCATACATGACAGTAGAGAGAATAGGACAAATGAACCCCGTGGGCCCATCACCCAGGTTCAGCAATGACCAGTTCACGGTCAATATTGTTCCATTATTACTTTCCTCTTCAGATTATTTAGCAGCTAATCCCAGACATTTCATCTCTAAGTGTTTCAGTAGGTGGCAAATAAGAAAGTCCTCTTGCTTAGTTATATGTAAAAATACTCTATTTCTGTTCATTGTCATCAGGGGTGTTTGTTCACAGTTAGCAATTAATTGGAAGGTCATTTTATCACTTCAAACAATGCATTCTGTGTGCAAAATGTGTATGTAACCAATACTATCAGAATCAAAACTATTAGAATCATATTACAACAAACACCTATATACCCATGATCGGCTCAAAAGGGAGAGAGAACATTACCAGTATCTTTGAAGTCCTGTGTTCACTGCTTCTCCCTCCTGGCTCCAGTTACCCTCTATTCTGAAATTTGGACTAGTCATTTCCTGTACACATACCTCTGTGTGTGTGTGTGTGTGTGTGTGTGTGTGTGTGTACATGCACGTGCATTTCCCTATGCAAGTTTGGACCTCTAAACAATATATTGTTTAGTTTTGCCTGTTTGTGAACTTTTTATTTAAATAGAATCACACCAAAATAGTCTTCTGTGACTCTTTTCCACTTGGCATTATATATTCAAACTTAATTTGTGTTGAAGACGGCCTAACTGTGGATCATTCGTTTCATATCATTATAGTATTCCATGCTATCAGTCTACCACAGTTCATCCATTCTATTGTTGATTGACATTTGGGTTGCTTTTGATGGTTCCCCCCCAAAATGCTTCTAAAAATATTATTGTACCTTTCAGGGCATATGCATAAGAATTTTTCAAAGACTGGAATTGCTATGTATATTTATGTACATATGTATATGTGTGTATATATATATATACATAAATGTATATATGTATACTTACCTTAGTAATGTATAATTTCACACTCTCATTAGCTCTATATAGCGGTTCCCACCAACACTAGGTCTTGTCTCATTTTAAGATTGTTGCTCTTTGGTAGAGTTAATACTTTTTTCCTGATTGATAATGAGAGTAAACATCCTTTCATCGTTTTACAAAAAGAGCATTCATGTTTTCTCTTCTATGAATGTCTGTTTTTGCACATTTTTCTATGTTTTTGTCTTTTTCTTGATGATTCACAGGAATCTTTTACATATTTTGGATATTAAAACTCTATTGGTGCATACAATGTCTGCAAAAACAGCTCCCAACAATTCTTCTTCTTGAAATAAAAGCTTTAAACAAATTTACTTTAACAAAGTTTAATTGAGCAAAGAACAAGTCACAAATTGGGCAGCATCCTGAACCAGAATAGGTTCAGAGACTCTGGTGCTGTTGCATGGGTCAGAGAGGATTTATGAACAGAAAAAGAAAAGTAACATACAGAAAATGGAAGTGCAGTACAGAAACAGCTGGATTGGTTACAGCTCCACACTTGCCTTATTTGAACAAGGTTTGAATAGTTGGCCACCTGTAAGTGGCAGAAGTATGACTGCTGAGATTGGCTGAGACTTGGCTACTTGCCCCAAGAGTAGGTCACAGTCTATTGAACATCCAGTTAGATTATAGTTCACTATGTATGAGAGCCTTTTAGGTTGAACTTATAAGGAGGCAGCTTTAGGCTAAACTTAATTTAACACTCCTATCCCTGTAGGTGCACACCACCTTTCATCAAGAGGTGAGGTTTATCTCATCTTCTCTTGGATAGGAGCTGGCCATGTGTCTTGCTGTGATCAACAGAATGCAGCATAAGTGATGCTGTGTGACCTCTGGGCTGAGGCCCTGGAGGCCTTGGGATCTCCATTTCACCATTTGTAAGCCAGCTACCATGTTAAAAATTCCAGGGCTTCCACGTAAGATGGCGACGGCATAGGTGGAATTGTGAGATTCTCCGAATGTGAGTTCCCTAAAAAGACTCTTGCTTTCCTTCCCCCACCCCCTTGCCCACCGCCAGCCACATTGGTCCGAGGCCCGGAGACCCTCGGTCGCACACAGGGCCGGCTATTGCACCCCCGGCTGCTCCCTCGTGGGCGGGAAGTCTCGGGTCTCAGCTCCCTCCCTGGCTACATCTTCTTGCCCAGACCAAGCCTCTGGTCACCCTGGGAGGCTCTGGGCATCTGCCCCTCAGAGAAAACAATTCCATTTCTGACTGAAATATGCTGTGAGCAATCAGGGCCACTTTCGCCGCTCACCGCCTGCCCTTTGGAGCTTTGGAGCTCTGGAACTCCGGAGCTCTGGGTAAAGGAAGTGCATATCATTAGGAGGTGCTGATCGGAGGCTCCCAACTCCAGAGGAGGGAACTCACAACCCCCGCCTCCAACCCAGACCACTGGCAGTGCCCCAGATAGAGCGCCCAGCTGTGCAGCTGATCCCCAGTGCCTCCCACGCCACCATAGTCCATCATAGTGGATTGCCCAGGGACCCAAACGAGCAGAGAAAAAGAATCCACGAAAGTGAAACAACCATTTCAGCCATTCTCCAGGCAGAGACTTTCATTGCCCCGCCCACCTACCAGCAGCCTCCACTTCGGTTCCCAAGGTAACGTTGCTAAACAGAAGACAAAGCCACTCCCCTGCACTGAAACAGACAAAGGGAACTAAGCAACAGACGTCCCAGGCTGCAGCCCAAAAGAAGAAATCCAAGCTGCAGTAAATGTAGCTGTCTGCAATGAAAATAAGGGGAGAGGCCAAAGAGCGAGATTAACAGACTTTGGATACTCAGGAAAGATCCCAGAGCTAGTCTGATCTCTTACTTTGACTTTTGATTTTATCACTTTGACTGTTTGTTTTGCTCACTTCTGTTTGCTTATTGACTAACACTATCTGTTTGTGTTAGGCAAAATGCATCAAAAGACATGATTTTTTGGTCTGCCTTTGTATAGCTACAAGTATTCTTTAGGGAATTTTCCTTGACTGTTTTTATTCTCTTCTCTCAGGCCTTGTGTCTCTTTTTCAC
>CAUYQG010003912.1:0-13865 GCA_963574415.1 Tarsius wallacei
ACAATAAATCAAAAAAATCAGCCAGGTGTAGTAGCACGCACATGTAGTTCCAGCTACTTGGAAGGCTGAGGCAGAAGGATCGCCAGAGCCCAGCAGGTCGAGGCTGCGGTGGCCGGGAGCGGCCACTGCACTCCAGTCTGGGTGACAGAGTGAAACTCCAACTCAAAAAAAATTTTAAAAAGATACCTGCACATGCATGTTCACTGCCATGCTATTCACAATAGCAAAAACATGGAACCAACCCTACTGCCAGTGAAAGTAGACTGGATAAAGAAAATGCAGTACATATACACGATGGAATATTACTTGGCCATAAAGAAGGACAAAATCATGGACGTCTTAGCACATTGGACGGAACTGGAGGCAATCATTCTTAGCGATCTATCACAGAAACAAAGAACCAAATATCACGTGTATTCTCACGCGTAAGTGGGACCTGAACATGAATCACAATCGCACAAGGGAGGGATCTGCAGTCATGGGACACTGCCAGGGGAGACCAGGAGAGGCGTAGGGCACATAATACAAAGAGTCCTTGATCCTAACCCAGAGGCAGTGAGGACCAGTGAGGACCTGCACATACATTACTGTTGTATCTAATCCTGACTTGTATCCCACATCTTTATAATAAAATAAAGTTAATTAATTAATTAAATTGTTGTGGTCTATAAGTCACATCGTCTGTGGTATTTTGTGATAGCAGCCAGAATGGACTGAGACAATCACCCAAACTCTGTATGCCCAGCCATAGGAGGCTTCTGAGGTATTACTGTGATATGATGCATGACACCACGTACACCACTTACTTCACATTAAAGAAATGCTTAGACAAGTCAAGAAAGTGTTGGTAGGCCATGTGTTTTGTTTGTGTATCAGTGGTGAGGGGGGTGTGGGACATAAGATGCAGAAGCAGGAAGCAGTTATGAACACCATCACCAGATATGAGTTCACTTGAAGGACTTTCAGTGTTTCCTAATTCAAAACTCTGAAATGACACTGCACTGTGACTTGTAATTACTGACAACTAATTTTTTTTTTTTTGAGTTGGAGTCTCACTCCGTCGCCCAGACTGGAGTGCAGCGGCCGCTCCCGGCCACCGCAGCCTCGACCTGCTGGGCTCCGGCGACCCTTCCGCCTCAGCCTTCCGAGTACCCAGAACTACAGGCGCGCGCTACCACGCCCGGCTGATTTTTTGATTTGTTGTAGAGATGAGGTCTCACCTTGGCCTCCCAAAGCTCGGGATTATAGGCTGAGCCACCGAGCCCGGCCACTAACAACTAATTTAGAGGCCAAAGTAGGGTGGGAGTTGAGATCAAGATGACGGAATGTAACAATTCATACTCTGTTTTTTAAAAAGAGAAAAAGAAGAAAGTTTATCAACAGTAAATCATGTAAGACCCATACTAATGACCATCAACCTTAACTTGATTATATCAAAACATCTGGCAAAAACATGTTTTTATGAACATATATGTATACAACATCTATAAACACATGCACACTTTTTTTTGGTCATTTCACCATATTCAATTATCCTAGGCAGAGAGCTGGAAACAAAAAAACTCTTGCCGTCCCTTCAGGCAATAGAAGTCTGTAATGTAATCTAAGACATATAAACTGCTACATTATTAAAGGAAAGGCCATATCTCCGAGGAGCTCTGAGATCAGCTTGAAACAAAAGAAAGGGGAAGGAATTGAATAAAAAGAACATGAAGAAAAGGCGGGGGGGAAAGGCAGACTTCTTTAAGGCAGAATGCAGGGCAGGTCACCACTGATGGCTGCTAAGACTGTTTTGACTGAGCTCATTAATCCAACCGATCAAACCGTTCAATGTCATTCCCCCAAAAAGATTTAATGTTTCTGATGGAACTGACCAGATAATGAATTAAATGGACAGACAAAATAGTGCAGCAGGTGTGTGTAGATACAGCAAGAAGTCTTAGAGGAAAAGATCCTAAAAGTAGCACAAAACCAAATGAATCCATGCTGAAAAGACAGCACAGAGAGAAAGGAAGATAGCAAGTGATGGAGCAATGGCTCCTCAAAGGCTGGAAATTGTATCAGGCAAATGCAGACTTCTGATTAGCTCCTGGGTGTGCTGCTAATAAGTAGAATTCTGCGTATTACCTATGATTGCCGCAAGTTTCAAAGCATTAGAATGTACAAGAGACAAGTGAATGATGGGATCAGGAGGCGAAGGAAGAAAAAGAGTTTATAATATATTTTTAATGAAAAATGAAGGTGGAAACCAGTCATGGAAGAATGTCATTAAATAAAAAATGGGGTGGCAGAAAGGGCACCCTCCAGCCCAAAAAAGGAAACATTTCCAGGCAGCAAGAAATAGGCTGGCCCATAAAGAAAAGCCCTCCCCAACTCTTCCCCAGCTATGTTTCAGAACAAACACTTTAAAATAGTTAATTTGACTTTTTAAAAATGAAACATGTCACACAAAGATATCTCCTGGTGGCAATGTCTAATTAAGTGAGATTGAGAGATCATGGTGAGACTCATACTGATTTTCCCTACTTTTCTTTTGCTGTGTCTTTTTTTTTTTCTTTTCTTTTCTTTCTTTTTTGAGTCTTACTCTGTCTCACTCTGTCACTCAGGCTGGAGTGCAGTGACAGCCTTACCACAGCCTTGATCTCCTGGGCTCAAGTGATTCTCCTGCCTCAGCCTCCCAAGCAGCTGGGACTACAGGCATGCACCACCATGCCTAGTTAATTTTTTTCATTTTCTGTAGAAACGAGGTCTTGCTATGTTGCCCGGGCTGGTTTCAAGTGCCCGAGCTCAAGCTATCCTGCCACCTCGGCCACCCAAAGCGCTGGGGTTACAAGTGTGAGCCACCATGCCTGGCCGATTGTGGAGTAGGTTGCACAATCCCCTGCGTCACTCATCCCCATTCATGTGTGTGACTGGATCCACACAAACAAGTCAGCACTCAGGCGACACGTATGTACTGACCACCTACTATGTGGCAGTGGCTCTTCTAGGTACTGGGATTACGGCAGAAGACAAAACAAAAACCCCTGTTCGTAGGGAGCGATCGTGCCAGCTGAGAGGGAGAAAGACAGGCAAATAAATAAATAATACATGCTGGAGGTCAGATCGTCACCAGTGCTATGGAGAATGACGGACCAGGGTCAAGAGAACTAGCACTGTGGGAGGGAGGCGCCACCTTGCAGTCACACACATGAATGGGGATGAGTGGCTAGAGGCTGAAAGGTGACCTTGGGTCCGGGGCTTCCTAACTTATTTTTGTAATTGTGGTGAAATATAGAAGACCTACAATTTGCCGTCATAACATTTTTCAATGTACCGTGCAGCAGTGTTAAGTACATACACATCGCCATGCAACCAATCTCCAAAACAGTTTTCATCCTGCAAAACTGAAACTCTTTACTCATTAAGCAACCCCCTTTTCCCCCTCCCCCAAACCCCTGGTGACCATCATTCAACTTTCTGTCCCTATGAGTTTGACCACTCTAGGGACCTCATAGAAGTGAATCAAGGATAAAGCTTTTTATATCCAATATTTCAGAGTGTGTTTTTTTTTTTTTTAGATTGGCTGACGGTGATACATATATATGATGAATATTATGCAGCCATAAAAAAGGACAAAGTCAGGCTCAGTGGCTCAGCCTGTAATCCCGTGCCTTGGGAGGCTGAGGTTAGTGGATTGCCTGAGCCCGCGGGTTCAAGACCCGCCTGGGCAACTTGGCGAGACCTCATCTCTACAATAAATCAAAAATTAGCCAGGCGTGATCGCGCGCGCCTGTAGTTCCAGCTACTTGGAAGGCTGAGGCGGAAGGATCACCGGAGCTCAAAAGGTCGAGGCTGCGGTGGCCGGGAGCGTCCACTGCACTCCAGTCTGGTCGAAGGAGTGAGACTCCAACTCAAAAAAAAAAAAAAAAAAAGGACAAAATCATGGACTTTGCAGCAAATTGGATGGAGTTGGAGACCATCACACTTAGGGATCTCTCACAGAAACAAAGAACCGAATACCACATGTTCTCGCTTGTAAGTGGGACCTGAACATTTATCACAAAGACACAAGGGAGGGATCAGCCGCCATGCGACACTGCCAGAGGTGGGGGTGTCAGTAACAACACAAAGGTACCTGGTCCTCAGTCGGGGGACGTGAGTACCAATTGGAGGCCCAAACTTCACCTGCAAGTAGATTACTTATATACCCAGTCCTGACTTGTACCCTACATCTCTATAATAAAATAAAGTTAAAAAAAAAAAGAAGATGAATCAGACAGAATTAGTCAGGTTCTTGGCCTCTTGTGGTGACTACCAGAAGTGCCTGATGAGGTTAGTGCTGAGGGTCTCTCAAGATATCAGGAAGCAAGGCTCTTCATGTCAGGGGGAAGTGCAGACTGGGAGCCCTTCCAGGCAGCACCCACAGAATCCCAGGACCCTTCTTCACGCCTGCCTTTGTGATACCACCCGGCAAACCAGCAGCTCTTGGGCTTTCTCTCAGCTCCTGCCGAGGGAGACATTGAAAGCCAAGGGAACATCTTACCTGCAGGTGGAACTCCTGAACTCCCCATGACTGCCTGGAAATCCAGCTATTGCAGAACAAGCAAAACACTCCTATAGTACCCAGCACATGAAGTGCACCCTCCAGAATGTTCTACAGAGGGCTTAGTTTGGTGTGCTGGAAAATAATGCTGTACCAGAAAGCAGATCAGGATTCAAGTCCTGGCTCCTACACTAGATTCCTAGGTCCTTGGGCACAAATCCTTCACTTCTCAAGGCCTAATTTTCTTCTTCTTTAAAATGATTTTTGTGTGGCTCACACCTGTAATTCCATTATTTGGGAAGCCAAGATGGGAGAATTGCTTGAGTCCAGGAGTTCAAGACCAGCCTGAGCAACATAGCAAGACCTTGTCGCTACAAAAAATAAAAAATTAGCCGGGTGTGGAGGTATGCACCTGTAGTCCCGGCTCCTTGGGAGGCTGAGACAAGAGGATCACCTAAGCCCTAGTAGGTCAAGGCTGCAGTGAGCCGTGATCCTGCCACTGCACTCCAGCCTGGGTGACAGAGTGAGACCCAGACTAAAAAAAAAATAAAACATTGGGGAAAAAATGTGTTACATAGAACCCTCTTCATCAAGCCTAAGAAGGCACAAGAAAGTTGCTTTAGTGCGAGAGAAAAAAAACTAGTACTCTGACTTCCCTCCAGGAAGAAGCCCAGTTTTAGTTTCATAAGAGAATCACTTAGCTCAACCACCGAGGGGTACATCTCCTTATATCTGCACACACACGGCCCCTAGCATTCTCACACACATGAATATGGTCAGCCCTCTCCTAGACAACTCAGCCCACACTGGCCCACCGTCACTGGCTCTGGAACCACTAGTAGTTTCTCAGTGGTAGAGACAAGGGCAGGAGAATTGGGATCAATTTTAGATAAATTGCCTCCCTCAGTCACCTACTTTTGGTTTGCTTGTTTGTGCATCTTTAATAATTCTATGCCATGTAGATGTCTTCATTTTTACTTCCTAAACAATATATATCTGTTGTAATAAAATTTTAAAATAGATAAAAAGGCAAAAGAATCACACCATCCCAAGATAATCATCATAAATATTTTGAGGTTAAGACTTCTAGGCTCTTCATTAACTACAAGATGTGATAATAAAAATAGGTTCAACCTGTGTTTTTCATCATTGTATTGTGATCACCTTTATATGTACCTAACTGTAATGTTATATCCTCTTTAATAGCTATATCATATTCCACCAAATGGATGCCACACGGTTTATCACCCATTTCCTATTGTTGACCTACCATGTTGCTTCTATTTTAAATGTTGTTGTGAAAAGTGTTTCTCAAAGGTCTAACTTCAGGCATGGTTTGATATAAATATTTAAATGATGTCATCAGGAATCAGCCTCTCTCCAAATTATCTGGCTTCCAATGGGTACACTTTATTATTTTTTTAAGAGGCGGAGTCTCACTATGTTGCCCAGGCTGGTCTCAAACTCTTGGGCCCAAGAGATCAGCCCACCTCAGCCTCCCTATTAGCTGGGATTACAGGCACACCTCCTCGTGCCCAGCCCTACATTTTATTATTAGTCAGGATCTCCCCATGTGGTGGCAAGATGCCACCAGCAGCTCCAGCCCTGAAAAATCTTGGTCAAGCAAATCTCAGGAGAGACACTTCTTGAATTGATTTGAGCCATGTACTCATGCCTCACCCAATCTGTATGATTAGAGAAAGAAAACACCGTGACTGGCCGGCCCTCAATCACAAACCCATTTCTGAATTCTGGGGGTGGAGTCAGCCCCATCCAAACCACATGGACAGAGAATTGGAGAGAAAGGGAGTCTGGAAGCTGAATAGCAAAACAGCGGATAGCCCTTACCACCAGCTACCTCGAAAGCACTCTCCTCTCCTTCCACAAGCAAGCCACATCCTTCCCTCGGGTGTCTGAGTGCTGAAGATCTAAACTTAGCACACTCACTGGCCCTCCCCCACCTTCCAGAACTGCACTGGGGCAGTAAAACTGTCCAACTTCTCTGTCCTCTGAAGCACTAATCATACCTCACCTATCTGAGTCCAATCCACACTCCCAGAGGGAAACCCACCAGACCCTCCAACGCACTGCAGCCTTCTTTTGTACCAGTAAAGTCTATCATCTGTACTATTTAACAATTTTTTATGTAGCACTGTGTTCCATGTCCTGTTTTGTAATTTAACTTTCTATGTATGAATCTTGTCTTCCCAGTTAGTCTACAACTTCAAAAGTTTTTTTTTAAAAAGCACATCGTTTAAGAACCTACTACAGACTATGCATTTTGCCTAATTAGTCATATATTTTATCTTCCTATGACCCCCCACCCGCAGCAGTCTGCCTTTTTTTTTCCCTTTCTGTTGCTTTCAGTAGAGTGAGCTGCATTTGACTCACACCAGCTCACAAAAACTGATCATTAAGTTTTTAGGATTTTTGTAAGCAGATTGTTAACTCATTGGTAGCTTGAAATCTGCCATGGTAGGAGTATTTACACCACAGAAATTGGCAAATATTGCAAATAATTTTTTTCCATGAGCCGGTTGTTAAATGTTTATCAGTACACCACTGGACCCTCATAATGGTTACCTTGCACTCAAATGACGTTTCAGATTTTGCAAAGCCCCATGTGTTACTCCCATCAGACCCTGTGTGTTATGAAGCACACAAGCTGAGTGAGATTACAGCTCAAAAAGAAGCCAAAGCTCAGAGGAACAAGTGTCTACACACACATGTATGTGACATACCCGTAGGCAACCCATGGGTGACACCAGAGACCCAGATCCTTGGTTAAAGCAGGTCTTCACGTTCTAATGCCCAGAGAAGGTCTTTGATGATTTGTTCATCCAGGCCTCCACAGCTGCAGGAACAAGGCCGGCCTTTCTGTTGAGCTTTTATTCGAAGAAGTCTTCTGTAACCTATCGTTTCTGTTATTTCTTACTTATCTTTTGATCTTTCTAGAGCCAGTCTTTGTTCCCAAGATGCACATGTGCGATATGACTATTTGGTGACTGCAAATCAGCCAGGATTATCTTTACAGTTTCTTCATTTTGAGTACAAATCTGTCTCTTTGGTATAAATCTGTCCCTTTCCCAAATCCTTTTTAGCCACCCAAGTCTTTAACATGTCCCCACACCCTCATCTTTCACCTTTGCCTTTGTTCATGCAGAATCACATCACACTCCCGTGAAATCTGCAAAGCAGATATTATTAAACCCATTTTATGGATGGGGAAACTGATGCCCAGAGATTTATTCTGGCTCACATACCTAGTTAATGGCAAGGCTGGAGTAGAATTTAGGACTCCAGATGCCCTCAACTCATCCATTAAAACCTATTCCTTGATTTATTCATTCAGTAATATTTAATAATGTTATTATCATGGCTGTTATTCCTCAGTTGGGTTAATAGGATGCCGGCTTTATTATTACAGTCTGACTCTTTCCCACTGAGAACTGTATCAAAAATACTTTCAGTTCCTCTACCCCGTATAGGAATTTTCCCCCTCTTAAGGAGCTGACCTTTCCACCCCTGAGTGTTCCACACCCCAGAAAATCTACACTGTAATCTGCAGTCTAACCAGAACAGCAGCAGGCAATAGTGCCATAGTGTGGCAAGTCTCCCTTTAAATCTTGATCTCCTATAAATCGCCAAAGTATCACTTTTAGAGCAGTTTGGCTGCAAGCAACAGAAGGCAGCTCTGGCATCTTCAGTAAAAATGGAAGATTGGAAGATTGGATTAGAAGGACGTGGGGTAGCTTGCAGAATTAAAGAAAGCTGGAAACCCAGGCCTCAGAAAGATTTTAAATCAAGGCAGGGGCAGGATAGAGATAGCAGGTACCCTCTCCACCCCCAGCGGGACTCTAACCATTTGCAGTCGTGGTCTCCCAAAATTCCGTGTTCCAATCCCAGAGCAATCAGCTTGCCTACCTTCCCACAAGGGAAGGGAACTCTCTAGCCTACAGCAAAACTGGGATGCTGTCAACCAAAAGAAGCACAGAATCTGCCATAGCTAATAACCACAGCAAAATTAACATTCGTTTAGTACACTAGAGTCTACAAGATACTTTCCCAAACAATATATTTTATAAGAACTCTAAGAGATAGGCTGGACAGGCGTTGTTGCTGTCCCAATTTTATCAGAAAAGGAAGTTTCAGAGAGGTTAAGTGACTTTGCCAAATCAATTATCTTTCCTGTTCTCTTTCTCCACCAACTCCCAAAAACATGCAAGTATTGACTAAGGCTTCATCTCTCACCCAGATCATTGCAATAAGCTCCTTGTTGGTCTCCCTGCTGTCACCCTTTTTCTCCCAAAAGCATTTTTTCCACATAGCAGCCAGAGTGATTTTTTTAAGAATATAAATAGAATTATGGCACTCCTGAGCTGAAAATCTCCTAAGGGCTTCTTCCTCTCACAGGATCAAACACAAAGTCTTCCATGGCCTACAATGCTTTGCATGATCTGACCCTTGGGTATCTCCCGTGTTCACTTTGCTCCAGTCACACTAGACTTCTTTCTGGACTTTAGCAGGTGGCAGACATTGTCATTCGGAGAAAGATTTCTGCCTCCAGGCCTTTGCACATGCTGTTCCTGATGACTAGAGCACAGCCTCTCCCAGACATCCAAAAGGTTCTGCCCCTACCCAACAGAGGCCTTCCTGTCTACTGAAATTCAGCGTCCTAAGGCTCTCGGGTCTCCTACCTTGTAACTAACTTCCAAACCCAAACATTTTTGGACTAAAAAGAGCTGCTATTGATAATTACCCCAAGATGACATAGGTCACCTAGGCCAATTTATTTTCTTCATGGCATCTATCAATATCTGTAATATACATCTATTTCTTTATTTGATCATTGTCCATCTTCTTCATTCAAATATAAGCTTCTAGATATCAGGGCCTCTGTCTTACTGATTGCTCTGTCTTAGAACCTAGAATAGTACCTGTTGCATAGTTGGCACTCAATAAATATTCATCAGATTAATGAATAAACAAATCACCCTTGTTTTCTGTTTAATAACGTGCTAAATACTATGGCACAAATATCTAGACATCTGAAACATTTAGAAAACAATGTAATTTCCAACTGGATGGTGCTGACCACAGGTCTTATTTATGACCACCTGGGTGGCTGTTATTGATAAACAATTGGTAATTTAGATAAGAGAAAGAGAAATGTGGCTATTTCATAAAGATGACATTACAGGGGAAAAAAATTCACTTTGATCTGGGCTCAAAAAGGCAGATAGGTTTAAAGAAGAAAAAGGAGAAATAAAGTCCTCTTGGGCTGTTAAAAATATTAAAAAGTGGCTGGGCACGGTGGCTCAAACCTGTAATCCCAGCACTTTGGAAGGCCAAGGTGAGGGGATTGCCTGAGCCCACGGGTTTGAGAACAGCCTGGACAACCTGGCAGACCTCATCTCTACAATAAATTAAAAAATTAGCCGGGCATGGTAGTGTGTGCCTATAGTTCCGACTACTTGGAAGGCTGCAGCAGAAGGATCGCCTGAATCCATTAGGTCAACACTGGGGTGGCCGTGAGCATGCCACTGCACTCCAGCCTGGGCAAGAGAGTGAGACTCCGACTCAAAAATATATATATATTAAAAAGCATGGCATGAACAAATGACCATGAGAAGCCCTTCCCTCCGGTCTCCTTTTATCTCTCTACACTTTCTCCCTAGGAGATCTATCTGGGACATGTTGGGTTTGAGATGCCTGCGGAAGACGTCTAGCTTGCATTTGGAAATCTGAGTTTGGAGCTTGGCCTAGAGATTCCAGAACTGGAAGTCATCCGCAAAAAGGTAATAACTGCCATGGATGCCTTCCAAGAAATCACAGCTCTCCTTAAAACGTATCCTAATACCCTACAGCTTTGGATCGTTCAAACAGAAGATGGTATTCATGTTGAGAAACAATCTACACATTCAATCTCAAATCCAGCCAAGAAGCCATATTGCAAAAGCAAGCAGATTCAAACCTTAGGTTTGTGCAGGTCCAATCTTACTCAGACACAGACACCAAAGACCAGTTTGGACCAGGAGACAGAGAAGCAGATGACCTTACGTCTCAGGATGCCTGGGCCAGTTCCAGTTTATACCTATTGTCCCAGCACAATTATTAATAGCACCCCTTTCACCCTCAAAACCATCACAGTTTAGACAATAAATTATATGGCCAATCTACTAATTCCACAAATGACAGATTACCCAAATAACCAACTTCTTGAATGACCCATTCCCCAAAGAACCAATTTGCCTAATGTAATTATGTCTTTTAACTTTCTAGTTTAATTAACTGATTTTTATTTTGCCTTCCTAATAACGCCTCAAGAAATGTTTAGACTGGGCCAGGCTCAGTGGCTCAGCCTGTAATCCCGCGCCTTGGGAGGCCGAGGTGAGTGGATTGCCTGAGCCCGCGGGCTCGAGACCCACCTGGGCAACTTGGCGAGACCTCATCTCTACAATAAATCAAAAAAATCAGCCGGGCGTGGTAGCGCGCGCCTGTAGTTCCAGCTGCTTGGAAGGCTGAGGCGGAAGGATCGCCGGAGCCCAGCGGGTCGAGGCTGCGGTGGCCGGGAGCGGCCACTGCCCTCCAGTCTGGGTGACAGAGTGAGACTCCAACTCAAAAAAAAAAAAAAAAAAGAAATGTTTAAACTGTTTCTTCCCCGGCTTCCTAACACTTCAGCTGAAAGATTAAGTCATTTGATCTTCCTCGTCATCTGTGCCTCAGTTTCCCCCTCACTGCCTCCGAGTCTGTCCCTCAGTCTCCAGCAGCAATAGCAAGGAACTGGGGCAGAGAAAAATTGAGTGTATTATTCTTATGAATATATTCTCCTCATGAATACATTGTTTTATGAATATATTCAATGAAAATACTCTTTTTATGAATATATTCTTTATAAATAGCGCCTTCTTGCATATGTTCTTAAATGTGAAGAGTTCAGATGAATGTATTATCCTTATGAATAGTAATACCTTAATAAAAAATATATTTATAACAATTCTCTCTATTCAAGAATATATCCTCATGAATATATTTTATCAGGGTTCTCAGGGCCCCTCTCTCTGTTTCTTAATTTCCCCTGCTTTCCGTCCTTCCGGCTCTTGAGCCTGCCTGAGGAAAAAAACTGTTAAAAAGTTCTCAAAACGCTATTAGAAAATCAAAATGAAAACCAAAACTAAATAGTATAGACAACATAAATAAGCTTGGTGAATCAGGCCCGTCGGTGAATTGGACCATGCAATGAATTAGCTTTTAGCAAATTGGCTTTCCATTAATTGGCTTTTAGCAACCTGACCTGTAGCCTTCCTGACTAGTCCATCTAAAATAGGTCTGCCATGACCCTACTCATGACCTCAACTCCACCCAAATTCTCAACCAGAGGATTTATTTCCTTTATGGTTTCATCAAAACCCCAAATAATTGTGTTTGCTTATTATTTTCCATTATCCTCACTTGAAATATCCTTATAAAGACCAGGGTCTTTTCAGTTCTGTTCATCAGTGATTCCACAGCCCAATCACAATCTCTGGCACATAAGTAGACGCTCAATAAATATTTGTTGAATAAATCAACAACGAATCAATGAATGAATGAAAGCACAAGGAATCCCAAGAGAATCTCTAGATTCACAATGGAAACGAGGAGGAGGATAAGCCATATACTAATCCCTACCTCAGTTCTGACCCCCATCAACCCAACCCTCCTTATCAATTGAAAAATAAACTGAAGGTATTAAGCAAAACTTTTTTTAAAATGGGCATGAAAGGAAGAGAAAGTGACTCAAGAGATGAGCAAGCTTTAAGCCATTTTTTAAGTCAGACTGAACCTCTTTGACCATCTCAAATTGAAATATACTAAAGAAAACGTCTACGCCAGATGTTACAAGAGTCCACTTCGTACAGCGCTACTTGAGAGCAGATGGTAATGAGTCAGGAGTTAACAAAGACCTTAATGGCTCTTCTGTCAGCCCTTGGGCCGTCATTTGCATGGGAAGCAGATTTGGCCTGGCTGCTGATGGTGATCGCCTCTCACCCACTTGGACATGACCTCGTTTTCATGTCTCCATTTTCCACCTCTGCCATATGCAGACACAGCCTTCTGGGAGGTACCGTGCCACAAAATACAAAATAAATGCAAATCCTGATCATTTGAAGCCCATTTTCATTGTGATTTTACAGACATACCTCCTCAGTAGAAATCATTTTTAATCCGTCTAACACACTTGCATGCATGTGACGCGGTTTCCCTTTCACCGATGTAATATCTCAAGTCAAGAGTTTACAGCATTGCATCAGGACGATTACACGAAGGGAAGCCAGTTTTAAAGATGCGTATAATTGTATTGTGGTCAATTCACGCTCTTTATGAATTAAGTGTATAGGCCTCACCTCATCTCTAGACGCCGAAGACATTTCACACATAAAAGTAGAACCTCTTTCCTATTTGGAAACAAATCACCCAGCTCTAACAAACACAAAGGCATTTATTTACACTTAGACAATTTACCTGGGGGAGGCGGTGGGAACAAGGTCTTCATTTATCTGCCATTTCAACTCACTGAGGCCCAGCCAACAACTTACTTCCTCAGGAAAGGACAGGAGACAGAGGAACTAGAGAGTGAGATTATTCATTGTACTTTCTGAGAGCAGGAGTTCAAGGAACACAGCAGGAATCTTGGAAAGTCTCACTGTCTTCCTCGACTCTTGAGTCCCTCAAAATTCCCCAACCGGAAGTTCCAATAACCAAGTCCTATCATTTCCCAGATTTCTTTCTATTTTGTTTACTTTATCCCAAATTTTCTTTTTCTGTTTTTTTTTTAATTTTGAAGTTGTGGCATACAAGCCAGGATTGCATACATAAGTAGTTTAGGTACAGGTGAAGCTTTGGGCCTCCCATTGTCTGGATTAGAATCGGGCACGCTTATTGATGATATGTGCCCCCCCCCCGCAGTGTCCCACTACTGCCAATCCCTTTTTTGTTGTGTTATGATAGTGTTCAAATGCTCAGTGTTCCAAGCCACGCGCTTAAGCTTTAGCCTATCTCCTTCTTTGATTCTTGATGTCTTAAACAGTTAATTTGCCAAGGAGGGGCATAAATTATATTATAAACTCTTAAACAAAGTCTCCTATTTCACAGCATTGCTTCAAAGAGGGATGTTGACTGCTATGCATAAGACTGTAAGACACCGTTTTTGAAAGTGCAATTCAAAACCCAAGAGAGGATGGCGAATTTTTTTTCCTTTTTTTTTTTTTGAGTTGGAGTCTCACTCTGTCTCCCAGACTGGAGTGCAGTGGCCGCTCCCAGCCACCGCAGCCTCGACCTGCTGGGCTCCGGCGATCCT
>CAUYQG010003921.1:0-15423 GCA_963574415.1 Tarsius wallacei
TTAAAGCTTCTCTTCCAATTGTCTCATTTTACCATCACTAACAAAATTACCCTCATGGATACCCTCTGTAGAGAAACCTCTTTTGTTTTTTCTTTCCAACATAGAAAAACAGTCTCAACATGATTTTACCCTCATGGATACCCTCTGTAGAGAAACCTCTTATGTTTTTTCTTTCCAACATAGAAAAACAGTCTCAACATGATTTTATTAAAAAGCAAATAATAGGCCAGGCATGTTGGCTTACACTTGTAATCCCAGAACCTTGGGAGGCTGAAGTGGGAGGATTGCTTAAGCCCAGAAGTTCAAGCCCACCTAGACACCATAAAAAGGCCTCATCTCTACAAAGCAAAAAAAATAGCTGGGCATGGTAGCTTATGCCTACAGTACCAGCTGCTTGAGACAGGGCCAGGGGGAGGCTGAGACAGAAGCCTTGCCTAAACCGAGGAGGTCAAGGCTGCAATGAGCCAGGATCATGCCACTGCACTCCAGCCTGGGTGACAATGTGATACTCTAACTCAAAAAAATAAAAATAAAAATAGAAAACAAATAGTGACAAAATGGTGGGAGGAGGGGTGGATCTTATAACTTGAGAAATACAAGGCAAAGTGACTAATGAAAAGTTGCCTACCTTTCTTTCTCTCAGGGGTGTGATTGAGGATACCAGTGGAGACAAACTCAACTTCATTCTCTACCTGGATGAGCTCGCTGCATGCATAGGAGCGAAGCCCAACATCCCACTGCTGTTCCTCAAAGATCCCAGATTAGCTTGGGAGGTTTTCTTTGGACCATGTACTCCTTACCAGTACCGCCTCATGGGCCCTGGAAAGTGGGACGGAGCCAGAAATGCCATCCTGACCCAGTGGGACAGGACACTGAAGCCTTTAAAAACTCGAATCATCTCTGATTCCTCCAAGCCTGCCTCCATGTCACATCACCTAAAAGTTTGGGGGGTACCTTTCCTACTTGCATCTCTTCTACTTATCTGTAAATCTTCTCTTTTTCTGAAATTTATGTGAGATAAACTACAGGACAGAATTTCCCCTCACCTAGTGTGTATTTGGAGAGGCTGAATTGCCTGGTTACAAGAGAGTGATATTGATTCTATCTCCAAGTATCTTGTGCATCCCCCCTCCTCTCCATCACAACTGTTATGATCCTAGGTCAGGTGCAATCATCTTATTTGAATTATTGTCTCATCTTCTTTGTTCTCAGTGCCTGCTTTCTTGCCTCCCTGTTCAATGCATTGTCTACCCTGCTACCTAAGTATCACTCTAAAATAAATATATGGTCATTGTTTCCATCAAGGTCCTTGTAGGAATAAGAGGGCACCTAAATAAGGTATTTTATGAATTTTTTTAAATTTTTCAGGAGACAGCTAGGCTCTGACAGAGCAGGCTGGAGTGCAGTGGTGCAGTCACTGTATAACCTTGAACTCCTGGGCTCAAATGACCCTCCTGCCTCAGCCTCCTTAGTTGCTGGGATTGCAGGTGGTGATTTTAATGTAGAAATTTTAATGGAAATTTTAATGTAGAAATTATCTTAAAATTTTAATGTAGAAATTATCTTAAATAACTTTAGTGTAGAAATTATCTTAAAAGACTTTGGCTGGAAATTTTAATGTAGGAATTATCTTAAAAGACTTTGGCAGAGTGTAGGAAAATTGCAGGTATAATGAAATACTCCCAGGCTTGTAATAGGTACATTTGCTATCCCTAAACCTAATGAGGCAAGAAACAAAATCAGTTCCTAAAGAGAAAAAGCGAGAATTATGTATAGAAGGCCACCTAGCAAGAGTTGAATGATGAGTACATGATGACTATAAAAGTGGGGATCTGGACTGGGCACAATGGCTCATGCCTGTAATCCCTGCATTTTATAAGGCTGAGGCAAAAAGATTGCTTGAACCCAGGAGCGCAGATCAGTCTGGGCAACATAGCAAGACCCACATCTCTACAAAAGTAAAAAATGTAGCCAGGCACAATGGCGTGCACCTGTAGTCCCAGCTACTTGGGAGACTGAGGTGGAAGAATCACCTGAGCCCAGAGGGTCGAGACTGCAGTGAGCTGTGATCGTGCCACTACACTCCAGCCTGGGCAACAGAGCGAGACCCAAAATCAAAAAATAAATAAAGTGCAGATCTGGGGGAACAGTAGCTCACACCTGTAATGCCAGCACTCTGGGAAGCCAAGGTGGAAGGATTGCTTGAGCCCAGGAGTTCAAGAGCAGCTTGGGCAACATAGCAAGAGCTTCTCTCCAAAAAAAAAAAAAAAGCAAAAAATTAGTTGAGCATGGTGGCAGTTACTCAGGAGGCTGAGGCTGAAGGATTGAGCCCAGGAGGTGGAGGCTGCAGTGAGCCATGATTGTGCACTGTACTCCAGCCTGAGCAATAGAGTGAGAACCCAACTCATTTTTTAAAAATAATAATAGTACCTACCTTACAATGAGCATGATTAAGGCAATGCAGGGTGTTTGGTAAATTAACTATTAATAAATGTCCACTGCAGAGTCAGAGGGTATTTTTTGTTTTCTGGGTTAAAGGCTTTGAAACAGCTGCCTGGCTCTGTTCCCTGCTGCATAATCCAGAGGCATGGCCTTTGCTCTCCATGGATTCTCTGAGTGCACTTTCCAGCTAGGATCACCACAGCTGCTGTCACTGCCACTGCCATCTGTGTACCACTCAGATGGGCCTTACTGAAGGCAGCAGATAAAAATGCACAAAAGAGGAATTGTTTTGAAATATTGAGAATGGACTTCCTGACACAACTAGACAATGACAGCAACTTTCCCCATAGAAACAGCACCTAATCTTCAGAATTAACTGAAGCCAACAGGAGCAATTTCATATTTAAGCTATCTATAAGCAAGTCCTTGGGGGAGAAAAGGGAACTGAGAGGTCTCCATGAGTTCTTCATAACTTAGATCTGTAATGTTGCTATTTTTATGTATATACATTTTCGGAAGAAGCCACGCATGGTGGCTATAATCCTAGCACTTTGGAAGGCTGAGACAGGAGGATTGCTTGAACCAGAAGTTTGAGACCAAACTGAGCAACACAGGAGACCTCGTCTATACAAAAAAAAAATCAACAAATCATCTGGGCATGGTGGCACACACCTGCAATCGCAGCTACTCAGGAGGCTGAGGCAGAAGAATCACCTGAACCCAGAAAGCCAAAGCTGCTGTGAGTCCTGGTCATGCCACTGCATTTCAGCCTGAGTGACAGAGTGAGACCCTGACTCAAAATATGTATATAAATATAGCTATTTAGATATATAAGTATATAAATATAGATATATAGATATATAATATAGACATTTTATATATTATATGTGATAAAATATAGATATATAAACATATATATGTAATACTCAGGGGTCATTTGATAAAATATATGTGTCCCCACTCTGAAAATTTAAAAGCATCACTGACAGAGATTACAGAAGATTTAAATTAATTGAAAGACATGCTATGTTCAAGTATTGGAAAACTCAATATTATTGAAATGTCAAGTCTTCTCAAATTGATCTATAGATTTGATGCAGTCTCAATTAAAATGCCAGAAAACTCTAAAATTTAATTAGCTCTAAAATTTGTATATAATGCATAGATTCTAAAATAGCCAAAACAACTGTGGAAACAATTAGGAAATAACAAAATTTGGAGGACTTACATTACCTGATTTTCAGACTTACTATAAATCAATAATAATCAAGACAGCATAATATTGACATAAAGATAGATATATATTTGGAACAGAAAAGAGTCCAGAAATATATGCAAACATATAGAGTTCAGTGATTTTTTTTTGTATTACTAAAGTCTCAAAGTAAAATGGGAAAAGGATAAATTAATAAGTAGTGCTGAAATAATTCTATATCCATATGCAAAAAACAAACTCTTACCTTATGCCACACAAAAATTGATTTGAAATGGATTTTAGACCTAATGTAAAAGCTAGAACTATAAACTTTAAGGAAAAAAGTCGAATAAAATTTTTGCAAATATTTGGCAGAGATTTCCACAGCAGAGCACAGAAAGTATGAACCATAAAATAAAAAATGATTAATTAATGTTCACCAATTTTTAAAAGTCTGATCTTCAAAAGACGTCATTAAGAGAATGAAAAGGCATGCTGCAGACTGAGTAAAAATACTTGCACTACAGATGTCTGAGAAAAGACTTGATCTAGATTATATAAAGAACTTTTGCAAAACAATATGAGAAACACTCCAGCTAAAAATGGTAAAAATATTTGAAAAGACATTTATCAAGGGAAGGTATTTGAGTGGCCCACAAACCAAAAAGCATGTAAAAAGATGTTCAATATCATTAGTCAGCAAATAAATGCAAATGAAAACCACAATTATTTACAGTAACAGACAAATCAGAATGGTTAAAATTAACAACACTGACTATACCAAGTGCTGATGTGGATGCAAAGCAACTAGAAATCTCATGCATTTCGAGTGGAAATGTAAAATTCTACAACTACTCTGGAAAGCAATTTGGCAGATTCGTTTTAATAAAACTAAACATGCACTTACTATAGATTCAACAACTTCATACCTAGGTGTTTGCCTAAAAGAAATGAAAGTTTTTAATTGAAAAATAACAAGCCAGGCACAGTGGCTCATGCCTGTAATCTTAGCACTTTGGGAGACCAAGGCAAGAGGATCACTTGAATCCAGGAGTTCAAGACTAGCTTAGACAATACAGGGAAACCTTGTCTCCACAAAAATAAAAAATTAGCCAGTTGTGGTGGCTCACAACTGTAGTCCCAGCTACTCAGTAGGCTAAAGTAGGAGGATCACTTGAGCCCAAGAGTTCGAGACTGCAGTGAGCCATAATGGTGCCACTGCACTACAGCCTGGGTGACAGAGTGAGATCCTAACTCAACAACAACAACAAAATCCAGTTTATCAATACTTTCTTTTTATGTTTAGTTCTCTTTTATGTCTTATTTAAGAAAGTTTTGTCGACCTCACAGTCATGAAAATATTTTCCTATGTTATCATATAGAAGCTTTATTGTTTTTAACCTTCCACATACAGTTTCTAAAAGATTTTTGTGTATGTGTGAGGGATCAAGATTCATTTTTTCCATGTGGTTAGCCTACTGGCCTAGTAACTTTTACCAAAAAGACCATCTTTCCTCCCACTGCTCTGTAGTTTTGTTTGTCCTAAGTCAAGTGTCCATACATATGTAGGTTTATCTTTTGACTACTCATTTTCACTTATCTTTATTCAGTTTTTGTCAATGTCACACTGTATTAATTACTATAGCCTCATAATACATCTTACTTGCATGGTGTAAATTCTTCAGTCTTGTTCTTCTTCAGGTATTTTTCTTAAGAAAATAGATTTAGTAGTACCAACTTTAAAGACTGGATCAAGTACTATATCAGAATATCCAGGAAAATTATTTTTCCTGGTTGTTCTATGTCATCAAAGACTCATGGATTCCAATAAACAAAAGTAGAGTATAGTAATTACCAAGAGTCAACATTTTTAGTCTATGATAACAAGTCTTGAAAACACTACCCAACTGACTACATCAGAAGGTCCAGAAAAAGCAATGGACAGACTAGCTACCATGAGAGTGTTTTCCCATTACTATGCACTAATGACCACAAGGTATTTTGTTAAGTAGACCTCTTCTTTAATAGAGGAAAAATCACTAGACATATAACACCATATAGCCATATAGCACTTTTATTGTAGGATAGGGCAAATAAATAATTATTATCAGTGAAAAGGAGATTAAGTGAACTCTGGCAAAGGAAGAATTATCAGTATCTTGCCTGAAAGTTTGGCCCAGCTGGGCATGGTGGCGTGCACCTGTAATCCCAGCTACTCAGGATGCTGAGGAGGAAGGATCGCTAGAGCTCAGTAGTTCAAGGCTGCAGTGAGCTATGGTCGCACCACTGCACTCCAGCCTGGGAAACAGTGAGAGACCCCATCTCTTAAAAGAAAAAAGATGTAAGCTATCGACTCTGATTAAATGTGTCCAAAACTATACTTTGCTTGAAGGGCAAATTATAACACTAGATGGGTTCAGATGAACTATTTCCTCATCTAGATCAGTGACCCTCTGACATATTGCTCAGGCGCTGCCTGGTGAGGTAAGATAGAATCCCCTTAAAGAAATGCCCTTAAAGCAAAACCTCCTTAAAGCAACCAATTAGAAACAGACTTTAGATAAGATCTAAGAAACATCAGCTTAAAGTTTTTGAGATCCAAAGTACAGCATGGCGACTATAGTTAACAATATTATATTGTTTACTTGAAATTTGCTAAGAGAATAGAACTTGTGTCCTCAAAAAACACACATACAAATAAATTGTAACTATATGTGATGACGGATGTATTAATTAGACTTTAGGAATCATTTTGCAATGTATATATATATCAAATCATCATGCTGTATACCTTGAAAATACAAAATTTTTATTTGTCAATTATACCTCAGTAAAGCAGAAAAATATAATTTTTAGTTTGATCCATGTAGTCATGGGGCTTCAAGTATGGACCAACAGTCTGGCAAGTAAAAAGTATGCCATCAGTATCTGTGTCTATGAAAATGACATAATTCATGTATCAGATTTTGCTAAGTATGTGAGACTGATATATTCTAATAGTAATATGCATGGCACCAGTCTTAAGGCTGCACACTTGACAGCAGTATTGTAGTTAGTAGACTTGGAATCTTAGCAAAGTTCAACTGGTGTCTTCCTTTGATGAACTTAAGTGTGAATCCAGTCATCAGGCTGTATATAATAGGACTGCTTTTCCAGACATATCAGTAGGGTTTTTCAACTTGTGAACTAAATATCTTGCAATGATTTCATTAACTATTATAAAATTTATGAAATTTTGCGGATGGAGAAAATTTGTGGCACATTCTTTCAGGATTTGTGTCACATTCTTAATCTCCACCATTCAGTCTGGGTTTGGAATCTCAAATGCCCTTAACACCTATATATGTATAAGTTTTAGTAGCTGATTTCCAGCCTCAGGAATCAACTTTGAGCCCTTCAAAGAACAAATATGCAACACTTCTTGACAGAAGAGCGAGAATACAAAGCAAACTGGTGTACACATATATCTCCAAAAAATTTTTAAATTATGATTTTTGGTTGATGTTCAGTGGCAAAGCCATAGTAGTGGATATTACCCAAGAAAATAATGTGGACTGAGAATAGATAAGGTTGAACAAAAACACTGGGTGGCACTAGCATTTAAGAGATGACTAGAAAACAAAATAATTAAGGACCCTAAAAATATGCAGCACTTAATTTGGTAGCATTAATAAGAGAGTTGATTAGAGTAGTTGGATTCTATACCAGTTTTTTTTTTACTATATATTAATATATTAATGGAAGATGAGGATATGGTGTTATGATAGCAAAGAGAAAATATGATTCCAAGTTAATATTTATTGAACATCTATTATCAGTTTGCTACCCTGTGAGAAACTAGGATAAAAAAATGAATAAAAAGGGCAGTCTGCTGCTATCTGAAAGATTAAAGTAATGGGGAAAAGAAACACATAATGGCAATCACAATTCCATTCAGTAATTGATAAAAGGGGAAGTATATTGTGTCACAGTAGCACATAGGAGTGACATCTAAATATGTCTTGAGAAATCAAGAAAGGCTTCTTAGAAGTAATGTCTAGGTTGAGATGCAAAAAACTAGTAGAAGTTACCCAGATGAACATAAAAACTGTTTCATGGAAAAAAAAAAAAAAAGCACGTCTCTGAAAACCTAAAAGTAAGGGTTTAAAGAATGTACTTGAGAAACCAAGATTTAGAAAAAGAAGTACTAGAAGCTTCCCATTTGATTTAATAATATGAAGTATTATAGACATGGAGATGCACCACCAAATCTTTCCTAAAGGAAGGAATTTCTGTCAACTTGTAGAGAGCAAACATCTTCCAGCAGTCAGTTCTTTAAGAGCCGTGTTAGTTAAAATAAATAAATAAACAAACAAACAGAAAGTCCAAAGGCTGGGAAGCCTCCACCCAGTGACAGTGTGAAGTGGAGGCATAAGGGCTGATCCATTTTGGTCTGATATGGGAAAATTCTGAAAGGTAACATTCCCTCCAGAGCTCAGTGTCAGGTTGGCTGAGGTTTTGTCACACCTGAATCTCAGTTTGATTTCTCCTTCTACCTAATCTTTCTTCCTCCTAGCTTTTTCTCCAAGTTTTGATTTCTAACTGGAATCCTAGACTCTGTCTCATCACATGCTTCCAGTTAGCCTAACCTGAAGCATAAAGTGAATTCATTTTGGTTCAAAAGGGAAATTAAAAGTCTCAAGTGGACTGAGAAGACTATGGGAGGTAAGGAATTGGGAACTATATCTTGAGAGAGATACTTCAAGAAGTTTGTAAAAAAAAAAAAAAACAAAAAAAGGAAAAATAAGGAACAAATCCAGAAGTAGGGAGAAGAGGGTGAGATAACTGAGATCAGAAGATATATTGGTCAAATTCCCAGCAGACACATGCAAAAGGGTGACTGAAGAGAGTATAATGAAGAGAATATTACAAAGTTATGGGCAGAGTCTAAAAAATAATAATGAAACGGGGATGGTGAGATATACCAGTGCTGGCAATATCAAAAGTCATTATTTCAAAAGTCAAATAAGCCAGACACAGAAAGGAAAATACTGCATGGTCTCACTTATCCGTGGAAAAAAGTTGAATACATAGAAACAGAGTAGAACTGTGGTTACGTGGGGCAGAGTGGGGAAGGGGAGAGAGGAAATGAAAAGATGTAGATTGAAGGATACAAAGTTGCAGTCATGTAGGATAAATAAGTCTAGAGTCTAATGTACAACATGAGGACTACAGTTAATAATATTTTACTGCATGCTGAGTAGATATAGAGAGTAGCTTTTAGGTACTTTTACCACCAAAAAATTAGAAAGGAAAAAGAAAGGTAGCTATCTATATGAGATGTTAGATACATTAATTTGCCTGACTTAATAACCACTTCACTATGTATACATATATCAAAATATTATGCTGTATACCTCAAATATATAAAGTAAAAATTTTAAAACAGCCATTACCATCCCCGAGCCTGAGATAAAATGGGAGAAAATGTGGAAGGGGGCTTAAAAAGACATCTACAATGCCAAAAATTAGACTAAGCATAAACTCAGCCTTTGCACAGTTAAGGATGTACTCAGCCTTTGCACAGTTAAAAAAAATTTCCTTCCTGGAAACTGGCAACAGCACCCGCTGGCTAGGTTACACTGTTTAACAGTTTTGTTTGGGGTTTTTTTTTTGCTTCTGTGAACCCCGCTAGCATTGCTTGAAAAGTACTTAGGCCTCCGGGATGTTGTGGTTTGGCCCACTTGGAAAGTCCCAATGTGGTTTTGCCCCATTTAAGCAAGCCCCTATAGCAAATGGGGGCCCTTGCTGTGGGACTGGCATGTCCAGCAGGCAAGTGGCCTCCGGCCTGGCTCTTGGCTAATAAACCTCTCCTTTTTATAACTTGTACTTTTAGTTTCAGTGTCTGTGAATTAAGCACTCGGTCCCTATTTCAAAAACAGCTATTAATATTGAAGGACTACCTGAGAAGATCAATGACCTTCAGTAGAAAAACACAGGCACTGCCAAAAAAAGAGTCAGAGAAATAGATTCCTCAACTTGTCTGCTGCCTTCTGATTTTTTGCCAGTGCCACCCATTGGCCAAATCCAACCATAAGCCAGAGGCCATAGACTTTATTCTCTCTGGGTACAGAGCAGCGTGGAAAATAGATCTAGAGGGACAAGTAGGGGATATCCATCAGAGGAAGCATCTGCATTTACATGTATGTTTATATATGGGAGAGAAACCCCATGAAAAAAAGAAATGGTAAAAGATAAAGCGTTGAGCATAGATAATGCATCTGTTGGAAAGTGGTCCCTGAAGAGGCTGAAGGGGCAGTGCATGCATTGGAGGAGAAAAGCAGGAATTCAGGGCTTCACACAGGAGGGAAACTTCTTCCTAAGCCTTGATCAAGACAATCTACTAGTGCTTCCTATGAGACTGGGAGCTGAGTAATTCTCTTCCCCTAAGTTGAATTTGATACCTCTCTAAGATCATTTGCTTCCACTTGGGACAATGGTGAAAAAACACCAAGTCCTGGGCCACACAGGAAGAAAATTAGAGGAAGTCTCATGAAGAACTTAGGGAGTAGCAGAAAAGATCCAGGGCATCTTGGGGCTTCAACTTGTATAACAAGCCAAGCCCCAGGAGAGAGGAAGAGAGATACTCTCAGCAACAAAGGCATGCAAGAGACATGTAGCCAAGAACAGAAGCAGCTACAGAAGGAGAGCATGTCTTCTTGTCTTGCTAACAGGGAGTAACCAAGAGGCCAGAGATGAGGGGGAGAAGCAGTTTTCTTTCTGTGTTTCTAGGTCTCTGTCCTGGTCACCTGTCTTTCTCCTTCCTCCCTGACTTTCTCCATTTGCTTCCTTAGTTTGATCCTCCCAACTCTGTCCCTCTTTTCCATCAAGATTCTCACCTGTGCACAAATGCCTGAGATCTGGAGAACAAGTGAGAAAAATGACCCTGAACTCTCTTCTTGACATGCTGAAGGGAGTAGAAATCCCTACCAGTGAAAGTACAGACATACTTCAACTTCATGGAATCTGACACAGTGGAGAGACTCTGTAAATACCGACAGAATGGTGAAAGCAGAGATCCTGCCATTTAAATCAAACCTAAATCTCCTGAAAAGTAACAGCTATTGAATTCACCAAGTCTTGATTTTCAAAGAAAAATCAAGAAGTAGAAATAATATCAAATCACCTAAACTAGTAAAGACCATTTATCAGAAAGGCATTAGCTAGCACCATACTGAAGACAGAGCTCTAGAGACATTTTCTTCAAACTTCAGAGATAGACAAGGATGTTGACTATCACCACTTCTTTTATATTGCTTTGAAATTCTAGATGTTTTGAATGCAAAATACAAATAGAAGCTTACATTATTCAAAATTATCCTAATGATAGGTAATACATTTTTCTGCCCCCAAAAATAAAGAAACTCAAGAAACCAGATTTACAAGAAAACTTCCAGCTTTGGAAATTAGTACAACAAAATAGCTATATACTGAAAAAAACATTTTTAAAAAAGTAATATTCAGAAGTTTCTTAGATAACAATAGCCAATTAAGAAACAAAAAAATAAAAAAAGCAACAATAATGGGAAAAGATTTCTATGACAGAAAGGAAAAATATAAGGTTTCTAAATGAAAAATTCAATGGGATAGAGACATCACTTCTTCCATAATTAATGTATATGTCTTAATTTTTTACCCCAAAAATTACATGTCTTTTCTTAATTTAAAAACAGTTATTCAAAGCTAGTAGTAAGAATCTCTTCTACCAGATAGCAAATAAACTAATTCAATTGATACTGGCACTTCAATTGGTACTTCTCTGTTTTCAGAGAAGATTGCCCAGACAGGCAGTTATCTTTGAGTTTATGTTTAAATTTAATATTTGACTTAAAAAGCATTGCAAACTAATAGGGAAGGTTGGCACTAGAACAATTGTTTAGCTATTGTAGGGAATTAATTTAGAGATTTTCTCATTTCATTGGCTTAAAAACTATTTTAAGTAAATTTTTTTAAAGAAATGCTTATTAAAATACGAACTCTTACATTGTTAAAAGTTTAAAAGTCATGAAATAATTAATTTTTAAAAGCTCAATTGTTATAACTACATGAAAGTTTAAATGTATGCATGTGCATAATTTTTTTAAAAGAATTAAGTACAACTTAGTGGAAAATGAATTGGAAGAAACATTTCCAGAAAATTCAACAAAGAGAAGTAACATCCTTAATATGTAGTGAAATTCAAACACATTAATAAGGCTGTGCTGCCAGACTCCATACTAAGCACTATAAAAACATTATTTTATTTAATACTACAAGACAGGTTGGACATAGATAAATAGACAATAGACAATAATAAATAGAAAAATAAATAACAAATGGACAATAAGATAAAATAGAAAATAAATGATTAAGCAAGGAGGGGAAACTAACCAAAATTGAAATATCAACTTTTTATTTTCCTATAAAGAAATATTTTTCCATTAAAATTTCAGATACTGACCTGGAGACAATGAAATAGACACACTCATGAACAAATTCTGAGTGTATAAAGCACTACAATGTATCTATGAAGCAACATTTTAGCATATATTAAGAGCATTCAAAATGTCTATACTCATGCATGGCCAGAATAATCTCTCTGAAAGACAATTTGGCAATATCAATCAAAATCATTTTTTCCATTTGACCCAGCAATTCAGTTCTTGGAAATTATTCTATGAAAATATACTCATAAAAATATAAGACCAACTACATCTATTGAATCATTTTCATAGTAGTAAAATACAAGAAGCAGATTAAATGCCCATCAAAATTCTCATTAGGTTTATATCAAGTTAAAAAGCTTCTGCATAACAAAGGAGACAATTAACAAAGTGAAGAGACAATCTACAGAATGAGAGGGATTTTGACAAGGGATTAATAACCAGACTATTTAGGGAACTCAAACAACTCAATAGCAAAAATAATAATCTGTTCAAAAAGCAGGCATACAAATAGCTGACAGGTTTATGAAAAAATGTTCAGCATCACTTATCATCAGGGAAATGCAAATCAAAACCACAAGAGATATGCCCCATTTAGAAAGACCAAAAAAAATAATGAATGCAGGTAAGGACCCAGTAAAGGGGAAAGCTTGTACATTATTGGTGTACAAAGTAGTATAGCCATTATGAAAAACAATATGAAGGTTCCTCGAAAAACTAAAAATAAACTGCCTTAAAACCTAGCAATCCCACTGCTGGATTTATATACAAAAGAAAGAAAATAAGTATTTAAAATAAAAAAGAAAGACAATAAGTATATCAAAGAAATATCTGGACTCCCATATTTATTGCAGCACTGTTCACAATAGCCACCATATGGAAACAAGATAAGTGCTCATCAATGGATTAATAAACAAAGAAAACACGGTATATATACACAATGGGGTATTATACAGCCATGGAAAGAATAAAATCCATTCATGCAGCAACATAGATCGAACTGGAGGTCATTATGTTAAGAGAAATAAACCAGGCACAGAAAGGCAAACATCACATGTTCTCACTCACATGTGAGCTAAAATAATGAATCTCACTAAGGTAGCAGAGTAGGATGGTGGTTCCAGAGGCAGAAAAGGGAAAGGGGAAAGGGAGGGTAAGAGAAGTTGGTTAATGGATAACAAATATAGTCAGATTTAAGAAATAAGCTTCAGTGTTTGATAGCACAGAGGAAAATTATAGTTAAGAAGAATTTATTGTATATTTCAGAATAGCTATAAGAGAAGAATTATTCTCAAAATGTGGAAAAGATCTATTTTTGAGGTGATGGATATGCCAGTTGTCCTGTTTGATCATTATATATTGTATACATGTATTGAACTATCACTTGTACCCTCAAAATATATACAATGATGATCTATCAACTATAAATACAAAAAAATTCTCAAAAATTATGTAACAGCTAGATGGTAGAAAATGATACAACTTAATAACAATGAGGCATATATGTATGGTGGTATGGTCTCCAAAATATTAAGTTAAAAAGAAAATGAAAGGAAAGAGAAGGAAATGATTAACATGCTAACATTTGCTTTTGTATTTTATGGAAATAACTGAATATATATATATATATATTCTTACCCATGCATAAACTATCTTTAGAATTCCCAAGAAACTGGTATTACTGGCTGCCTCTGGTGAAAAGGAAAGAAATTTGGGAGGCCCAAGAATGAGAGTCTTACTTCTTATTGTTTAAGTTTTTTATTTTAATTTTTGCCATAAGTACATATAATATCTTAAAATAAAATAAAAATTCTATCAAAAATAAAATTTTAAGTTAATTAGACCCTGTGTATGCATCAGTTTTGTATCACTTTTAAAATTCTACTCAGAGAAAATAATCTTAAAGATAAAATACTGATTAGTAAATTATGGTATAGCCAAATACAAAAATTTAAAGTATTCACTAAAATTAACTTTATGCGTTTTAATTATATTGAAAAGTTTTTGGATCATTTACTCATCCATAAAATAATTTTTTAATGAGTGCTTATATTATGCCTTGGAACATATTTCTTTTTTTTAAACATAGGCGATATTTTTTATTATAAAATTGTGGGGTACAGTTAAGGGTTAGGTATACAAATGTGCATCGTTCAGGCACCCTTGCTGATAAGGGGTGTCCCCCTGTCCCCAGACAGATATTGACTGCCGTTAATCCCACCTCCCTTCCTCTCCCTGCCCCCCCCCAAGTTTCCCACCACTGTCAATCCTTTTCTTATAGATAGATGTTCAAGGTCCACTTGAGTGAGAACATGTGATACTCAGATCTTTGTTTCTGTGAGAGATCACTCAGTATTATAGACTCTCGTTCCATCCAGGTTGCTGCGAAGTTCATGATTTTGTTCTTTTCTATGACTGCATAGTATTCCATCATGTATATATACCACTTTTTTTAATCCAGTCCTCTTTTGATGGACAGCATGGTTCGTTCCAGGTTCTTGCTATTGTGAACAATGCTGCGATAAACATTCGTGTACAGATATCTTTTTTATAGAGTGATCTGAGTTCTTCAGGGTATATTCCAGTAGGGAGATTGCAGGATCATATGGGAGGTCAATATTTAGAGCTTTTAGGAATCGCCACACTGCGTTTCACAGAGGTTGCACTAGTTTACACTCCCACCAACAGTGCAGTAGTGTTCCCTTTTCACCACATCCTCTCCAGCATCTGTTATTTTTTGAGTTATTGATAATGGCCATTCTGACTGGAGTTAGGTGGTATCTCAGTGTAGTTTCAATTTGCATCTCCTTGATGACTAGTGAGGTTGAACATTTCTTCGTGTGTCTGTTGGCTGCTCGGATGTCTTCCTTTGAGAAGTGTCTGCTCATATCTTTTGCCCACTTTATAATGGGGTTGTTTGTTTTTTTCTTTTCATCATGTTTGAGTTCCTTGTAGATCCAAGATGTTAGGCCTTTGTCAGACCTGGAGTTGGCAAATACTTTTTCCCAGTCTGTGGGCTGTCTCCCTGCTCTCTTGATGGTTTCTTTGGCTTTGCAGAAGCTTGTCAGTTTAATGAGGTACCACTTGTCTATCTTATCTCTTATGGCACTTGGGGTTTTGATCAGGAATTGGATGCCAGTTCCAATTTCCATGAGGGTGTGTCCTTCATTTTCTAAGGTTCTTCTGGTTTAAGGTTTTACATTTAGGTCTCTGATCCATTTAGAGTTAATTTTTGTTTATGGGGATAGATAGGGGTCTTGTTTGAATCTTCTGCATGTGGTCAGCCAATTTTCCCAGCACCATTTACTGAATAGGTTCTCCTCT